>CAUYSK010041616.1:0-32864 GCA_963575035.1 Avahi laniger | reverse complement strand
CACCACTGTCCATCATTCCATCACCTACCCATCCATCTACCCCAACCAACTCTCCATCCACTGCCCCCATACCTACCCATCTGCCCATCCATCTACCCATTCATCCACCACTGTCCATCATTCCATCACCTACCCATCCATCTACCCCAACCACTCCTCCATTCAACACCCCATATCTACACATCCACCCATCCATCCTACGGCCGCTTCTCTTTCCCGAGTGGAGTCAGGGCTATTTTGCTCAGAAGCATAAACATGGAATGCTGCTGTCCACGGCAAAGGGAGTGAGAACTGATCCCCAGCACAGCAGTGGGAATGAAGACAGAGCAGGAACACGAGAACATTCAGCCAAGCTAGCTGCTGCTCTGGCAGGGAAATGACACTGTTGATTCAGGTGCCCAGGGTGCCTGAAAACACCTGGATTCTCCCGATTTTATTTGGAAGCCAAATGTATTTGCCTACAGAGTGCAAAAATAAATCTTTCTTCTGGTAAAAGAAGAAATTAACAAGTGCAAAGGGAAAACATGTGTTCTCTGTTTCCCACACAACTGGATCAGACTCTCTAGACTGGCACAAGGGGCTAAGGGGCCTCCTAGCCCGGGTCTGCATCCAGGTGGGGGCTGCATCCAGGTGGGGCTACATCCAGGTGGGGCTACATCCAGGTGGGAGCTGTGTCCAGGTGGGAACTGTGTCCAGCTAGGAGGTGTGTCCAGGTGGGATGGGGGCTATGTCCAGGTGGGGGCTACTGGGACCTCAGCCAAGAAGGGGAGGGAGGGGAGCAAATCCCACCACATGACTTTGAGAGGTCGCAGCGCTGGGCTGGAGGCTTCCTGATTGGATTCCTAGCTCTGTCTCTCTGTAACATTTCCAGATGTTAATGAATGTTTGAGGGGAGATTGTGAAATTCTCTAAGCAAAATTTATTTCTCTCTGCTCTGACTTTAGAAACAAATGTCATGTCTCTCAGCAGGACTGGCTCTCCTGTGGGCTGCTGGCTGCCGTGTGAGCCCACGTTCCAGTGAATGGTAACTGCCCTGATGGTGTGTTTCAAGAGCCCCAACTGTTCATCACTCAGCATCTCTCCTCTCGGAAACCTGTCCTGCTGAAATGATCATGGACGCAAATGAAATTTCATGTACAAACACGTTAATGGCATTGTCTTAGTCTGTTTTATTGCCAGGAAGGAATACTCGAGCTGGGTAATTTATAAAGAAAAGAGGTTTATTTGGCTCGGGTTCTGCAGGCTGCAGAGGAAGTGTGGCACCTGCATCTGCTTCTGGGGAGGGCCTCGGGCCGCTCCACTCACGGCGGAAGGTGAAGGGAGCTGCGTGTGCAGAGATCACGTGGCGAGAGACGCAGCAGGGGTGGGAGGTGCCAGGCTCGTCTGACAATCAGTTCTGCTGGGAACGAACTCACTCACTCCCATGAGAATGGCCCCAAGCCATTTATGAGGAATCTGCCCCCATGATCTGTACACCTCCCACCAGGACCCACCTCCAACACTGAGGACCAAATTCCAACAGGAGACTTGCAGGGGCCAAACACACCATACCCAAACCCAGCAGGCTTTGTCACTGAAAATAAGGAACAAGCAGAGAAACCTAATTCCTCTAAATAGAGGAGACATTGATTGCGGCTCATTGCCATGATGGATTGTTGTACAGCTGCGTGAACAATGTTTTGAAGATTTTTTTATGATAAAGAAACATTTTCACAACATGACATTTAGTAATAAGAACATACACAAATGATCTATGCTGGCCATTACACCCAAACGCCACACTGGTTGTCTGTGTGGACTAGTGAGAAATGTGAAACCCCATCCCTGATCTTCACGGCATTTTTCAAGTTTCCTTAAGTAATTGTGTTTCGCTTTTATAATCAGAAACACAATGTTGTGGAAAGAGATTGAGTTTTTGTTTCACAATTTCCCTTCCTGACTTTATTTTTCTCCCATAATCTCCCCCTGCCTCACGGATGGGGTTGAAAACAATGTCACAAATTAAACTAATACTATTTTGGAATCAGTGTTATAATCCATCTGCCTCCAATTTTTCAATAATTCATGATCAGTTTCTTCTTCTGTCCCCCACTTCCCTCTTGTCTCCATTGTCATTAGATTTGGGATGTAGTGATTCCATCGGGGTCTCCAGGACCTGGGTGTGGCGGATCTGTCCACATTCACTTTGGGGAAGTCAGATTAGTCAAAATGCAAGAACAAGGGCTGGTTTTTGGGACCCTGGGCAGTGATACCAAATTTCCTGGACCAAAAGGAAGGAAAGAGGGATCACGGCCCTGTCAGCACACAGCCGACGCTGCTCCTCCTGCAGTGGCTCTCCGCAGGTGTTCCCTGCGAGAGCCTCCAGCTCACAGGTGTCTTCCTAACTCTATGAATATACCTGCACGATGGGTATTTGTCCCTTCAGAGAGAGTCTTTGGTGTTTCGTTACACCCACTGCATCCGTCTGTGGGGCTGCCGTCACGATATACACAGGCTTGACCAACATAAGTTTGTTTCCCCACCGTGTTGGAGGACAGAAATCTGAGACCAAGGTGTCGGCAGGGTTCGTTCCCTCTGAGGCCTCTCTCCTTGTCTTTTAGATGTCAGCTTCTCCCTGTGTCCTCACAGGGTCATCCCTCTTTGTGTGTCTGTGTCCTTATCTCTTCTTAGAAGGACACCAGTCAGATTAGATTAGGGACCCACTCTATTCCAGTATCATCTCATCTTACTAAGGACCTCCGCAATGACCATTAAGGTCACATTCTCAGGTAGTGGGGATTGGGACACCAACATCAGAATTGGGGCAGGGACACAATTCAACCCATAGCACGTACTGTTTGTGTTTTGTTTCCTCAGCAAACAGTGGCTGGCCCGTTAGCCAATTTACTTTTGGTAGATAAAGCCTGAGTATCTAAAAAAATGGTGCGTTACTCTTTGAGATTCTTGCGGAAGGCTGGAGAGGAGGGTGTCCTATTTTGGAATGTTGTAAAAGTCATGAACTCCGAAGGAGCGTGAGTTTTCACAGCACTCACTACTATCTTGCAAACAGCAGGTGCTGAGTAACCACGGAGTGAATCTGAGTCATGCTGCTGACAGCCCGTTGTTGGTGGAATTGTTTAGGCAGAATCTTTCTCTGCGGCAGGTGACATCACGTACATCCACTTCTTTATAAACGTTCAATAACTTTGCCGTCACCAGTCTGTCTTACTCATTACCTCGGGTGTCCAGGAAATGTGCTATGACTTTGTGTATTTTACGGTGCGTTAGTTTGTGTGGGAACTCCTCTGAAACACATCAAACCCAGGTCTTATTGAATTTAAATATTCCTTCAAAGGGGCTTCAACTTCTGGATCCAGAAGTTAACGTGATGTCTATTTGTTTCATCACAGTGGGGTTACACGCTGTGATAACTGTGCCGTGGGCTGTGCCCTCGCATCGACAGAGGCCTGGCCTTCATCCTGACTCCTGGGAGGTGACCGCTAACCCTGTAGACTTTCCCGAGTGGTAGAGGCATCTGTATTTTTCATGGTGGGCCCCTGGGACCACACCCGGTAGTCTGTGCTGGTGATGTGACCCGTGGCAGGCCCCTCCATACTTTATGCTGATGAGATGACTCAGGATGGGGCCTGGACACCCCAGAAAGACCGACCACGTGATTAGAGGGTGGGGGCCTTGGGACATGGGAAACCAGCCTGGTTTCCCAGGAGGGGATGGGGAGGTGGAGATTGAGTTCAACCCCATGGCTGAGGATCCAGCTAATCACACCTGTGTCATGACACCCCCGTAAAAACTCTGAACGCTGACGCTCAGGTCAGCTTCCCAGGTTGGCAATACTTGGTGCACATCATCACAAACCAGTACTGGGAGGGCAACAAGTCCAGGGGACATGGTGGCTGCACACTTGGGCCTTCCCAGACCTCTCCCCCATCCTGCATGTCTTTCCTTTTCGCTGGTTCTAATTTGTACCCCTTTGCTACCCCGAAACTATAATTGGAAGTCTAGCACTTCCCTGAGTTCTGTGAATTCTTCTAGAGAATTATCAAAACTGAGGGCAGTTGTGGGGATAGCCTCCAAATTTTTAGCCAGGTGGTCTGAAATGAGGGTGCCCCCAGGAACCCTGGTCTTGCGTTTGGTGCCCGCAGGGAGCGCAGTCTGCGAGGGCTGCTCCCTCAGCTGTACGGTTTTGCTAACTCCTTTGAGATCATTATTCACTGAATCCATGTTTTCACTTGTTCACATATTTCACTTGTTACTCACAATTTATATTTAGGTTCATAAAATTGAAAAATTTTAATTATAAAACATGGAAAAGAAACATCTAATTGCCACGTCAGACTGGCCTCCATTGCATATGCGTCCATCGCTACGCCTGTTTGATGAACGCTTGTTAGGGACCTGCCTGCGTCAGGGGCAATGGTGGCTGGGGGTCCTTGCCAGTTGGCACGAGGCACGGCCCTGCCTCTGAGAGTCTGCAGCATATTTCTGTCACTCGGTCCAGAATCTCTGCACAGTCTATTAATACACATTATGGTGCATTTTATTTTGAATCACATAATTGTATCCATCTATAGTTACGAATTTCCAGTCTATTAATGTCACGCACAGATGTGCAAAGGAAACCCAGTTCCTTCTTTCTCTCTCCATGTGTGTTCCACCTCCCCGTCTTTACCTGGCTGGTGGCGGGTGGGGGTGGTACAGGTGGGGCGCGTGGGGATGGACGGAGCAGGTGGGCTCTGGAGAGAACTTCGCCGGAGCCTCCCCTGGCCAAGGGAGGAGGGAATTCTCTGATGGATGAATTTGCAAGAAGGAGCGGCTGCTGGTCCTTGCATTTGCCTGCCACAGCGGGGTGTGATGTACACATTCTCTGCTGCCTTTTGAGTTTCCCTGGAGGGTCTGAGGGGCCGTGTTTGAATTGGGGAGACTATGTTGGCTGTTCGACTGTGCCAAGGGCTCCCAACTCACTTTACCAGCAGCCAAACGTTACTATTTCAGTCCTTCTCTCTCTGACATATATATTTTCCTTTCGAACCATTCATTCTGAACTTGAGAGGTCTCATGGGCTGGATGGTGTCCCCAGTAAAGATGCACTGAAGTCCTGACCTCCCTTATCGATAAGGATGAGGTTATTCGAGTGGACCCCAAGCCAGTGTGACTGGTGTCCTTATCAAAAGGAAAATTTGCTAGCACTCTGGGAGGCCGAGGCAGGCGGATTGTTTGAGCTCAGGAGTTTGAAACCATCCTGAGCAAGAGCAAGACTCCGTCTCTACTAAAAATAGAAAGAAATTAATCGGACACCTAAAATATATATAGAAAAAATTAACCGGGCATGGTGGCATGTGCCTGTAGTCCCAGCTACTTGGGAGGCTGAGGCAGGAGGATCGCTTGAGCCCAGGAGTTTGAGGTTGCTGTGAGCTAGCCTGACCCCATGGCACTCACTCTAGCCCCGGCAAAAGAGTAGGACTCTGTCTCAAAAAAAAAAAAAAAAAAAAAAAGGAAAATTTGTACACAGACGTGCACACAGGGAGAATCGTGTGACTATAAGGGCAGATGGGGTGATGCTTCTACACCCCGAGGAACACTGAAGACGGTCAGCAAACCACCAGAGCTGGGGACAGGCCTGGAACAGAAGGGCCCAACTGCTGATACTCAATCTTGGACTTCTGCCCTCCAGAGCTGTGAAACGACACACTGTCATTGTTCTAAGCCACCCGCCTGGGGCATTTTGTTACAGCAGCCCTAGGAAACAAGTGGGTAAAGAAAGGTGTACTGTGCTGGCTCCCTAAAATCCTCCCCATTCTCTTTAGTTAAGTTTGGGGTCTCATTTGGATAAAGAGTTGAGGATTCTATGGTGTCTGAGCGGGACAGGGGCTGTCCTTCTCCGCACCCCAGAACAGAAAGGCTGTTAGAGGCACCAAGTGGCTCACATGGCACAGGCAGCAGGGAAGTCCCCTCAGCCCTGTAGAAGCAGCTCAGGATGTTTGAGAAGGAGATAACATAACTCAGAAAGTCCCCTTCTCTGGGTAAGATCTGTTTCCCTTCTCTTGTTTTGCTCGAGTTCTCATAAACTCAGTTCTGAGATGCAGGGCTGAGTGCTGGACTCTTTCTTCCCTTGGTCCAGGTTCCCTGGGGCAAGGAGCATCATAGCTCAGCCCCGCAGGTGGCAGGATGAAGAACATGACCTCACAGGAGACGTCAATGCCTGCTTGATATCCGAAGTCCTGGGCATGCGCCCTGAGCACCCTCTCTGAGTCCAGACTGGATCAGGACCACGGACAGCAGCCGCATTTGGCTGCTCTTGACTGCAATTGACAGAAGATCCAACAAAGAGAGTGTCGATATAAGATGTTTGTTATCCCATAAGCCAGAAGCCAAAGGGCAGGGTGGGTCTAGAGTCTGCAATTTCAGTGTCATGATGGTTTGCCAAAGACCCAGAAGTTTCCATCCCTCACTCTTCCACCAGCCGCACCTCACCCTCGGGGGTGGAGGATGTCTGCAGTGATTGTGGGATTCACAGGCAGACCCAGGTCCTCCATGGCCCATGCTCATTTTTATTTTTCAAACTAGGGAGGAAGATGAGTCCCCTAAGCCCACACCACAGCCAAGGTTCCAACTTCACTGGCCACGCTGGATGACCTTCAGTGCCTGCACTGCTCCCTGGCAAGGAGAGGACTGGCTCAGCCCAGTTGCATTTCAGCCCCATGGGAGAGAAGGTTTCTATCTCTCCACGCCTGTGGCTGCGGAGATCCTGCTGCAGGAGGAGAGAGAAGTGGCCGCTGGGAAGGGAACTGTAGCGTCTGCACAGGAGAAGCCGCGGCGTCGTGCTTTGGCCTCTCAACATCACACTGGAAGTTCTAGCTAATGCAATAAGACAAGAAAAGGTATAAAAGGTATACAGATTGGGAAGGAAGAAATAAAATTGTCTGCACACAGGTGACATGATCATCTGCGTAGAAAATCTGAAAGAATCCGCAAAAATACTGAAACTCTTAGTGATTACAACAGGGTGGAAGGATATAAGGTTAATATACAAAAGTCAATTGGTTTCTATATACCAGCAATGCACAATTAGAATGTGAAATCAAAAACACATTACCATTTACCATTTTACTTAGGTGTAAATATAACAAAATTTGTACCAGATCCATATAAGGAAAGCTACAAAACTCCAATTAAAAATATCAAAAAGAACCAAATAAATGGAGAGATACATTATGTCCCTGAAGGGAAGAGTCTATATTGTCAAGATGCCAATTCTTCCTAACTTGACTCATAGAGTCAATACAGTCCTGATCAAAATCCCATCAATTATTCTGTGGGTATTGACAAACTGATTCTGAAGTGTATGTGGAGAGGGAGAGACCCGGAATAGCCAGTCCCACAGGGTGACGCCTGGACTTGGATCTGGGGGCAGAGATGCTGGGTTTGAAAGCTGAGCCAACGACCCCAAGAAGGGCCTGTGGGCGTCTGGGGGAGGGGCAGCAGGTGCTGCAGAGCGGTGGGGTCATCCGTGTGCAGGCTGGGCTGTGCCGTGGCTGTGCCCAGCAGGGAGCGTGGCAGAGGCATGGGGGGTGACAGTGGTGGGGGCGCTTTGAGGAGCTGCAATCGCAGGCGGATCCCGTTTCCCTCCGTGACCCCCCGTCCCCGCCCCGCTTTTATAATAATTATGTTGTCTCTCCTTTCGCTCCATTTCCAACTATCCATCTCTTGAATTTTCTTGAATAAACTGTAGCTCAGACAGAAACTTTTATGAAGAAAAGCTAAACACAAAAACCTCACCTGAATTTTTTCTTTTAAGCACAAACCAGACCTAAGCAAAATTGAAGCTTTGATTTATAAAAACCACATCCTCGGCACACAAACGGAAATATGCAAATAAAAGCTACCGTTTGGAGCCAGCGTGCTCAGTGCACGAGGACGGTTTCCTTAAGGTCAGCCAGGATGTGGCCAGCTGCACAGGTGCACGGAGACGGGCAGGACGAGGTCCCATCGTGGCGCAGGTCTGGTGTCCTCATTTCCTTTTCCCACGACAAGAAGCAACAGCTGGCGACTGCCACGCACGGCAGGAGGAGGCCAGGGAGCTGGAGGGAGTTGGAATTCGGGGAGTGGCTAATCCCAGTTGTGTCATTCATGTCCGCCCCCAGAGCAGACTGTGGGGCCTTCAGCGTCCCTGGCTAGTCAACACAGTAACTCCATGTGGACATCTGGATGGGACAAACGCCGGAAGACGCAAGGGGAAGTTAGAGAAGCCTTGCAAAGTGAGACGTGCAAGTTGAGAAGCAGCCTGGACACAGCCCGCCAATCACCTGCCATCCTCCGGTCTCCGCGCCACCTGGGCTTCCCTGGTTTCCCAGTGGGAGCTAGAATGTTCCTGCCCTGAGAGATCAGAAGCCGGTATGGGTGAAGTCCCCAGGAGCTGGGAGCAGTCCCTGTGGGGTGCAAGGGGCACCCCGCTCATCTCCTTCATCTCAAAAGTTCTACAAAGACCTGGGACCAGGGCTGGGGTGGCGGGGGGTTCGCCGAGCACCCCCCACCTCAGCAGCTCGGGCTTCGCTGCCTCTGTTGGATGTCGGGGCAGCGACTGATGATGCTTGACTAGTTGCCAAACACGCTATTTTGGTTGCTGAGCTCATATGACTGAGCCGTGATAACAAGGCTGCCTTTTTTTCACACCAACTGAGTCATGAATAATGATCTGATATAGATATTTTTGGTGTGGGTCAGAATTTTGTTCTGTTTCTAAATGTTCTCTTTTTCTTCCTTTCTCAACCAGGGTTAGGCTGGAACGGTGGGCAGCTAAGCCTCGTGGAGTGAGGGTCACAGACGGCTCTGATGCCAGGGTCTGTGGTCCCGGGCTGGGGTGTCCCTCTCCTTCCTCGGTCCCCTCGTCCAAACACAACCTTCCCACAAAGCTGAGGTTATGTGCCAAATATTCCCCCACGTTGCAAAGGTCGGTTCTCTTAAGTGACATTGATTGAAAAACATGAAATCAATCACAACATTTATTAAGTATGTAAAATGTTGTACAACACCAGGGTTTCGGCTCCCATACCGAGGAGGAACAGCACTAAATTAATAACTTTGGAGACCTCGGGACCCAAAATAGCCAGCGGATAGGCCCCGGGGAAGAGCAAATGAGTCAATGTGATCAATTATTTGTGATTTACAATTTAAATAAGTCCCTGGGAGAACATTAACATTTCAGTCAAAATTGAATACGCCTCTCGGTGATATCCGGAGCTACTATTTCGGGAGCAGGTCGGCCTCCTTTCTTTTATCCACGCCTGACTTCTAAATTCCTCAGCAATCACAGACGCACTTGATCCCGAGGAGAGGGAGGGGGTGAGGATGCTGGAAGAGAGAAGGCCGCGGGGAGGCAGCGGACGGGCAGGAGGCCGAGGAGGCTGGGCGGGGTGTCCCCTCCACAGCCGAGGGTGGGGCGGCGGCGGGGCAGAGGACGCCGTGCTCAAGCGTCTGAGTCGGTGAAGATGGATATTGGAACATGTTCTATGGGTGACTGAGCAGCTCAGACTATTCTGGGGAAGCTTTTCAGAAAGTCTTATGAGCCTCTTTTTAGTATTATTTTTAAAGAACCAGGTTGTTATTGGCAACCATTGAAAAGATGATTAAATAGCTACATGATGCAAGCAGCGTGCAGCCTGGACTCGAAATAGGAATCGGAGCGTGTCCATCTCGGTAGAGCTGGTGTTCCAGCCTCATGTGTGCATGTGTGCGTGTGTGTGTGTGTGTGTGTGTATCTGTGTGTGTGCGTGCGTGTGTCTGTGTCTGTGTGTGTGTGTGTATCTGTGTGTGTGTGTGTATCTGTGTGTGTGTGTGTGTGTGTGTGTGTGTGTGGATGCCGGGGTCCTTCCTCCTCTCCTGCAGCCTTGGTGACTGAGAAAGAAGGGCCGTTCCAGGGACAGAGGACCACGGAGGCTCCCGCATCCCACCCGCAGGTGGTTCTGCAGCTCCCTAGAGCAGAGCCCTTTGCATAAGTCCTTGTGAGCACTGAAATCACAGCCAAAGGTGCCCTTTGCTCCCCTCACCCTTCTGCAGTTAGGGACACGAAATATCAACCCCTGTTGCCGTCTTACCCAACCTTAAATTCAGCAGAGCAGCAGAATCTCCCACAGAGAGATTCCCCCAGAGCTTAATACGCAATCGATTATTCGGCTTCCAGTGCAGAGGACAGTAGTCGGTCCCCCGCCCTGCTGGGGGGACACTGCGTGCCAATTCCCGGACCATCTTTCTCCCGGGGTGGGCCGCAGCACCCAAGATGCTCCATCGAGTCTATTCCAGAGTTGGCAGGAAACAGCCTCATCCATTGGGGACCACCAGAGGCATCTCCCTGTCCCCAAGCTTTAACCAGGAAGCTGACCTCTTTGCCAGGGGACAGCACTTGCCCAGAGCCCTGGGCTCATTGTCCAGGGTAAGCGAAGACAGTGCAAGGAGCCAGAAAACGGGCCAGCAACTTGGGCTGACACCCAGGTGTGCTCAGGTGAGGGAGGAAAGCTCCTCTCCAGCCAGCCTCCGTCTCACGTGGCGTGCTGCCTGCTCTGTGGCTCCGTGGTCTTCTCTGGCCGGACAATGCCTTTGAGGAGCTGGAGAAAGAAGCCCCCCACCCGGGTGCTACCCCCAGGCAAACCCGAAGGATTCTGCAGCCAAGTCCACAGCACCCTGGGGACTGGCCAGGGCAGCCCCGTCCAAGGGAACTTTCTGCAATGACAGGAATATCCTGTGCCTCTACTGCTCCAAAACCAGCCACTGCTCGGACGTGATGGCGAGCACTCTGAGTGCGCCCCGTGCAGCTAAGGAACTTTCTAATCTTATTTAATTCTAATTACCTTAAAGTATTTAATCACCCACAGGTGGCTAATGGCTGCCACATTGGTGCGAGCAGCTCCAGGGGTGAGGACTCCTGGATTCCGTTCCGTGATCGCCGGCGGAGGACAGGTGGCCGTGGACACCGTGGCTGGCTTTCCCCGGCACACTGACCTTTGCTGCCCTCAGCTCAGGCTCTGTGAGCAGGTGGGGTCAACAGAGGGGCCTGGAGAGTGGGGTCGGGGATGATACAGCTGTTTGTGCAGCGTCCCTGCCCCTGTCACCGTCACCTGTGCAGCCCCTAGTGCCACCGAGCTCTTGGGCGAGGGCCTTCCTCTCCCGGCCCTTAGCGTCTGTTGATGACGCTGCCGGGAGCAGATCCATCCGCATTCGTGCCTGTCTGAAGGTTGGTGCAGAGCAAAGCCAGGCATTGCAGGGAGCCTCGCCATTCCCTGATAGGGGCCGCCTGGGGCCACCCTAGCTGGCCTTTGTGTCACCAGCACTGGGGGCACTTCCCACTGTGCTCTGAGCTTGCAGGTCCCTCCGCACAAGGTGCCACCAGATTTTACCTGTCCTGCGCCTCCTGCTGAGTGTCAGCTTTTCAGATTAGGCGGGGTCGTTGGGGACAGGGACGGCTTAAGGCTGCGGGGGAAGGGTGGCCTTCAATGGGGGTTGGGATGCATTGGCATGAAGGATATACAGGGGCCTGGAGGCCCCGAATTCCAGCTCCGGCTACTTGGCCGTGGGGCAAACCGTCCCCTGGGTCTAGTAAGAGCACGTCCTTGCGGCATCGTGGGGAGGGCTGCGGAATCGCTGCGTCACAGCCCTCAGCCCTGCGTGGCTGCAGCACGGAGGAGACGCTCAGCACATCTGAGCTGCCATGTTTTAATTTTCCCGCAGGTGGTCAGAGCAGTAGAACTTTCTTTTTCATTTCCCCGTCCCCAAGTCTACACTAGAGTAATCCCTTGAAGATTCCTCACAAATAAACGCCGTCCCTACACTGCAAGTGGGGTCGGTCCGCCTCTCTGTTCATTAATCCTCTCCCCTTGCAAGAACCTTTGGTCCTCTTGCTCCTGCTGTATCGGGGAATGGGACGCTGCTGGCCTCCTCTTTGGGGAACAGGAGTGGATTAGAAGGTCATGGAAGTCGATGTGATTTAAATTAAAATTTTAGTCACTTTAATTTCTTTTAGAATAAACCAGATCTTCCCTGAGCTCAGTTTCCAGATGATCAAGTGCGGACCAAGCATCCGTTGACTGTTGACGTCCTCACCTGTTGAAAGCACAGCACTGAGGTGCCGAGATGCAAACTAAGGTATATCACACCTGCGGGTGTCAGGAGGAGGCGCTCTCCTCGCTCTGTCGCTTTCCTTTCCCTCGAAGACCACATAGCTCCGCCAGGGAGCCAGGGTTACCTCCCAGAAGTAAACGCAGAAGGAAGTGAGAGGGACAGTGGTGTGGCGGTGGAAGTCTCTCTCCCACAGCACGGTGGGCGCCGGGTGGTCAGCGTTTCCGGGGAGCACAGCCCCTCCCTGGGAAGCTGCACCCAGCGGCAGGTTGGCTCTGGGTCCCGGGCCAAGGCCTGTCCAGTGGTTCTGGTTCTTGCAGGTGCTTATACTTCGGAGATTCTGGGACTCGGACTGACCTGTCTCTCCTTTGCATCGTATCTAGGGCTGGTGTTTGCATGGCGTGAGTGGGGTGTGAACGTCTCCCGCAATTCAGCGGGGTGAGGAAGAGGGAAAGGAAAGAAACAGATAAAATCCCTCCTCGTGGTTCTTGCTCCGTGAGTGTGGGCTGTGGACAGCAACCTTCTTCCAAATACCGTGTGGAAAGAAGGGGAAGGGTCACTGCGCAGCGGCAAAACCTGACAAACGTGCTTCCGCCAGGTGAGCGAGGTCAACTTGGACAGCGAGGAGCCGTGCTGAGCGCTCGCACCCTGGATGCGACGGGATGAGAGCAGCACCCACCTCTGGGGCCTTCCCGCCAAAGCCCATGACCCGATCGGTCATCAGACCGATCCCAGTCGGGGGCGTCCCACAAAGCCCGCCCAGCGTTCCTCCGACCGGGCAAGGTTGTCAGAACACGGAAAGCCTGAGAAATATCACAGCCAAGAGGAGCCTAAGGAGACGTGATGCCTGCACGTTGCGGGGTCCTGGGTGGGAGCCTGGGACAGGAGGGGGGCGTCAGATGACACCAGGGACTCCAGTTAATGACCACGTAGCTTCATTGACTGCCACAAACGCAGCACACCACTGTCAAATGCTAACAACGGGGGGACTGGATGTGGGGTGTACAGGGACTTTCGGAACTATTATTGAAATTTTTCTGTAAATCTAAAACTATTCTAAAATAAAAAGGTATTTAACCAATGTCCCTCTCTTTACCTAGAATCGTCAAATTCCCAGAGACAGAAAGCAGAGTGGAGGTGGCGAGGGCCGGGGGAGGGAGCGGGGCGCTAGCTGGTGTTTACAGGTTAAGTTTCAGTGTTATGCGATGGAAGGGCGGCGGAGGGCCGCACAGCGGGGGGAATGCACTTAATGTCGCTGACATGTACATAGGAGGATGCTTAAGACAGTAAATTCCATATTCCATGTTATACATATTTTACCTAATTACATTTTTTAAATTCCCTCCTTCATCTTGCCATTGCAGCCTTTGCCCCCAGTCTCCCCGTGTGTGTCACGGAGCGTCCTCGAAACCTGCCTCCGCCTGGCCTGCAGAGCACACGGTGCTGCCCTCCACGAACACGCCCTCACCGCTTCCTCACGGCGCCTCATTTCCACCGGTGGTGTCCCCTCCCCGCCTCCCCGGTGCCGGTGGCAGCCGGTGGCAGCCATGCACTCTGTTCGGTGGCAGACTTCCTCTGTGTGTGACAAATAGTCTTCATTTTCTTCCCACAGTCTCGCAGCCAATAAAAAGCAGTAAAAAGTGGAATGACACACAAATTGTATCCCCAAAGAGCCATAAAGGCCTAAGATATTGCTGCATGTGATGATCAGATGAGATTCTTTGCTTTTAAACAAATAACCCTCGTTAACAAAGAAGAGTATTCACATGAGGAGGAGGCGGGGCCTTGGGTGGGCGGGCAGGTGGGCAGGGCCGGTGCTGGCTCAGCCCCAGGTGTGGGGGCTGGCGGGGCTCGGAAAGCATTTAGAGTGGGTCAGGAAGGTGCTTTTAGGGATCCTTCCCCCCTCCGCCAGCACTTTTGTGCCGTGGCGAATGGCCGAATCATTGCTCTGGGTTTCAGGTTAGAGAGGATATTTCTGTAGCTTTTTTAGAAGCCTCAAGAAGCCCTTGTCTCCAGCTGGTGCGTGCCCATGGTTGTCGACATGGGTCCCCTAGCATCCCTCGAGGAATGTTAACAGAACAGAGCCCATATCCTGGGCTCAGCGATTCTGCTCCCATTGCTCTGCGGGATGCCGGCACCTGTGGTTTTAAAGGCAGGTGCCTCCAACCCCAGAGCCCACGGCCAGCACAGAAGTGGAACGTCGTCATGTTCCAAGTTCCCCGTTCTCTCGGAGACTCTCCCTCCCGGAAATCTCTGTCCTCCATCCCCGTCCTCTGCACGGGAACACGCAGCCTTCCCCGACTGCGCAGAGAGGACGGGGTAGGGAAGGCCGCGAATCACGCCCCACTGCCGGCTCCAGTGCAGGTCCCTGCCTCCTGCGAGTGTCGGGTAGCTTCCCAGTCCATCCTGCAGCAGCCCCGCACAGCATCGCTGTCCCCCTGGTAAGGGTGAGGACCCGGCCATAAACCCAGCTCTCGCCTGGCCTTGCGGCCGAGAAGGCTCATACGAGAGGCCGGCTCAGGGGAGGGTCTGGAAGGCTCTGTGCGCTGCAGTCAGGCTTGGTGGAGGGAACGGCATGGGAGAGGGTGTGGAGCTTGAGAGGACCGTTAGGAAATGTCAAGTGGGGTCGCTGTTGTTTATTTTAGGTGCTTTCCTAGAACAGAGGGACTTGAGATTGCACATTGACACTGGAGGCTCATCTCCGATCTTTAGCGGGAAAACAGGCAGGGGGGGCTTTGCAGCTGGGACACGCGTCAGTGCCGAGCAAGCGCAGACGCAGTTGCAGCCCCTGTGGTGTGTCCCGCCCTCTCCGAGAAGCTCATTTTCCATGAGCCTCAGGCAGCGCCGGTGGTCCTGGGCATGGCGACCGTCATGTTTGCACCACCAGGAGGGTGTCACCTGGACCCCATCACTCATCCCTGTGCTGGCACTACGGTTGTGTCTCATGTATCCAGGGCTGCGGTGTGGACAGGTCCATCTTCCTCGGGAGGCACTGAATCGTGACTTACATTCGCCCCAGCAGGGCCCACGGGGGACCATAACTGTGGGAACACAACAGGTGTCACTGGGGGGAAGATGAATCCTAAACTAATCCAAAAAAGAGACTGCGGCACCTGCCGAGCTGCTTCTGAGAGGGTCATGGTCACAGCTTCTGCACCTCCTGTGCCCCCGACCCGCCCAGTCCCCGCGGCCAGCTCAGCCCCGTGCCCGCCATCTCAGCGGTGCTCTCTGATGGCCCATGCACACAGCCCCCAAGCCGGGAGAGAGACCAGAACATCGTAAAATTCCGAGCAGTGTTGAAACAAAAAGATATTTCTGGGTATTTCCGCTAGTGAGGGGCCCCCGAAAACTGGACACTGGTCCTGTGAGGTTCTACCCCGCACTGCCCGAGAGAGAATTCAGGGAAAACGTGGGAAGAGAGTCCAGCAACAGCACGTGGTCTCACTGGGGGGTTGAAAACTGGCAACTGCTGGTATTTCGGCCTTAATCGCAGAAGCTGCACTCCGAGAAGTGTGTCAGCTCACCTGGGCACTCCAGCCCAGAATGTCAAGACAGCGGCGGGAGTTGTGAGCACAAGACAAGGCTAAAACAGTGAGAACACGTGACTCCGGTGAGAGCTATGGCGGAGCCACGCCGCTGGGATGTGAGTAATCCTTAAAGCTCCCGGTTAACGGGCCCTCGGCGTGGCACGGGTTCCACGGCGCGTGGTGTGAATGTGCTGGCATCGGGACGCAGCTCGTGGGTGTCAGCCGCGGGCTGGTTATTTCTGGTGCAGACCAGCTGGCTCTCCCAGCCGCCCCTGTGAGCAGGGCCCACCCTCCCCTTCAGCACCGCGCCTCACTCATTCATTCATCAGCCTTGGCACACCTCGGTGATTGTTCTGATTGGAGTTCACTGCCTCGAGTCTGCTGTGTACAGTGGTGAGTGTGTAAGGAGACTGAAACAGAGGCCCTGTCCCCTTCGACAGCTACCAGGCAGGACGGGAGGCCACCATCAATCCACGCAGGGACGGAGTTGGCCGTTTATGGCCGCATTACTCTGTGCCCTACACGGTCACAGCCGTGTGGCACATGGTTTTGTAGGCTTGGCTACACTCTGTCGGGTGGTGTCATTTCTTCCCATTGCAGGTGTGGGATCTGGAGATCTGAGAGGTGGCATGATCTGCCCGTGGTCAGGACTCTGACTTCGTCCCTCGCTCTGCCACCACGGGAGGCTGCCTCTGTGCTCACACGCACTGCAGAGCAAGGAAGTACAGATCGCTGCTCCAGGCACGTGGGCAGAGCCCAGAGAGCTCCCCTGGAGATGAGGACACACGGCCAGGGCATGAGCCAGCTCAGAGGGGTTGGGGCAGGATTTAGGTGGCAGGAAACCAAGTGGGAAGGGCACTGCCACTGGGAGAATGGCAAGACCCAAGAGCAGAGTTGGGAGAGGTGTTGGCCCTTATTACGGAACAGCACGTGGCCTGGAGCCCACCCCACACGTGGGGGAAGAGCAGAGAATAAGGTAAGAGCCACCGGGGGCCACAGCGTGCAGTTTGGATGCCCTCTGGGGAGCAGATCTCCACACACCCACCTGTGTTGTGAAGGGCTGCAAGGTCCAGGCATGGCCCAACACTGCAGTGACAGAGGCCACACACTGGCCCCTGGGTGGCCAGGACCTCGGATCCCAATTCCTGCTGCTGTGTCCTTTGTTTCATAGGACACTCTCCCATGGAGCTTCCCACAGAGCCCAGCATCTTTCCTGACCCAGGACTCCACTCTCGCTCTTCTCCCTGCCTGGAACGTTCTTTCCTTCTTACATGGCCGGGCTCCTTCCCATGTTTCACGTCCTTAGACAGGACTGGACTGCCCACCCAATGTAAGGCATGCTCTTCCTGTTGCCCTGGGCACAGCAGGCTTCTGTATCTGACCTGTGTCCCATCTGATGGGCATCTCCATATTGTTTTAACTTACACTTCCTGATGCATGGAGAGGTGCACATCTGTGCATGTGACTATTGGCCACCTGCGACCCCTCCTTGTGGCGTACCTGCTGACAGTCTTTGTCTATTTTAATGCTGGGTTCTTTTTCTTATGATTTGCAGATGTTCTTCATGTATTATGAGATATGTTACTTTGTCTTATAATCACCAGTCTTTTCTCTCAATAGGTGTTTCTTTTATTTATGATATCTTTGCCTGATGTGGTTGCTTGTTGTACAGAAATTATAATTCGACATAGTCAAATATATCAGCTTTTTCCTGTATCACTTCTGCTTTGATCTTGTTTGAGGTGTGTGTGCTAAAGGTAGCCCATAATTTCTTCCACTTGCTTTCAGGTTTTATTTTCCATGTTGGGTTTCAAATCCATCTGGGGTTTATTTCTGCACACGATGTGAGCGTCTGATTATATTTTCTTTTCACATGCCCGGACAGTTCTCCCTGCACAGTTTACTGAGTGGTCCTACTGCTCTGTGATGCCTTCTCCACCAGGATAAAGACCTCCCACGGGAAACACAGATCCTGAGCTAAGCAGCTGAGACAGGGTAGAAGTGCATTTCTCTCTCAGGTTCAAGCCTGGGGTGGCCTTTCCTGGGATGTCTGGTGGCTCTGTTACCGGCCTCCGTGTGGAGGTTTTCTCAAGTTCTTGGTGATCGTCAGGAAAAGAATTTCAGGACCCACTACGTAAGCCAAGCAAGTGACAGCTTTTTATTGAAAGCGAAAGTACACTCAGGAGAGAGAGCAGGCAGACTCGAAAGAGAGCATCTGCCCTGGGAGGAGGTGGTTTTAGATCTTTTGTAGTTTTACTAATTGAGGGGAAGAATGTTTAAGACCAAGGGGTTGGCTTTTACTAAGAATTTGGGTAGTAATTTCTAGAATTGGTTTCCCTCTCATTTTAATACTGTATATGGTTGTCTCGGAACTGTCACGATGATTTCAAGGGCAGAGAAATTTTAAAACCACAATGTAAATGATATTGTCATTGGCCAAAGTTCATGTAAGGCGACAGAGCTGATGAGCTGGTTGAAGCTGGTCTTGCCTGCGGTTATCAGCCCCTCGTTGGTGTCTGCCTGAGGGTTGTTTAACACCTGCACCCACTCTGCAAGCCCCTCGCCCACTCCCAGCCCTGTCTCCTGGTCCCCTACTCTAATAATACTTCCAGGAACTCGGGCTCCTTCACCCTTAGGGCTCGACCTCAACCCTCCTGGTCCAAGGTAGCTCCCACCATCCATGGAGGGAAGGGGGAAGAGGATAGAGACAAGTCCCAGCTGTATTCCAAGCCACCGTCCAGCATTTCTGCATCATCCTCCGGCCAGACGTTTCCACAAAGGAGCTGGGAATTCCACGTACCCACGTGCTTGGACTCGGAGTGGACACAGCCATCTTTACCACCTCTCCAGTATCTTAGGACACAGGTGCACACAGGCAAATATACATTCCCGGGGTTTTTATTCTGTTCTGCACAACTACTTGCCTGTCAAAATATGATAGCCTTTCGTTGCGATGGCTACACCTGGGAGACAGCTCACCTGTCTACAGCTGGACCAGCAGCGCAGGCGCCCCCCACTTCTCTCTTTCTCCCCGGTGTCCTCACGGTTCTACTTTTGCTCCTCCACATGAATTTCAGTAAGAATCAGTGTTTCAAATTGTGGAATTTATTGGGATTTCATTGAAATTATAGATAAATTTGGGGGAGTGTTGACTCCTTTACGGCATTGCTCCTTGCACCTGTGAGCATGGTATATCGCTCTATTTATCCAGCTCTGCTTTTACATCCTTCGATAATATTTTATAACTCTCTTTTCTAGCTCATCTTTCCTTAGATTTATTTCTGGGTAACTTGTAGTTTTTGTGGTTTTGGTAAATCTTTTTTTTTCTATGACACTTTCGGATGGGCTTTTTCTCACATACAGAGAAATTTTTATTTTTATATATCGGTTTTAAATCCAGCAAATGCCCTAGTTTATTATTTTTAATGGTCGTGGGTAGAATTTCCTTGAATTTCTCTGTAGATGGTCCATTCGCTGGCAAACAATGGCAGTTTTGTCTTTTCTTCCTGGTCCTCGTTTCTGCCAGTTCTGGTCCTCACTTTGCTCTGGGCTCCAGAACATGTCAGGAAGCAGCAGTGACAGCAGCAGCCCAGAAAGTTCCTGGCGTTATTACCATTTCATGGCTCTAAAGTTTCGTCATGAAATTTGGTGTTTGCTTTTCCCCCTCCCCACCCACCTCCCCACCCCATTCCTCCTTCCCTCTCCTTATCCGTTTCTGTTACTCTTTGTGACATAAAGGATGTCTTTTCTCCTCTGTTCTGGATTTGCTGGGAGGTTTCTGGTTTGTTGTTCTGTTCTGTTTGTTTCTATGTACGCATTGGCAGTTGGATTCTGCAGGGTGGGGGAGGGCAGCCTCCTTCTGAGCCCGGCCACCTGTCTCCACGTGGAGGCGGATCCATTTGACTGACAGTCCTAGATGCCACAGCACCTGGCCCTCACTTCCCAGGATAAATCGACCCACTCCACTACCATGTTCTTTTGTTAATACATTGAGAGATTGGATGTCCAGATATTTCGTTTAGAGTTTTTACATCTGTGTTCTGTGTGAGGTTGGCCTATAATTTTCTTTTCTCATAATGTCCTTGTCCCGTTTTGATATCAACTTATACTGGCATCAGAAAATGAGTCAGGTATTTTATTTGATTCATCTATTCACTGGAACAATTTATATAAGGAAATAAATTTCTGTTTCTTGAAGCTTAAACTCTCCTTGAAAAATCACCAACACATAGTGTCTGGATAATTTATATAAATTTTACCTGAAAAGTGTTTCTTCTAGGTTTTCAAATGTATTGGCAAAAAGCTGTTCATTATATTCTTATGATTTTTAACATTCCTGCTGTATCTGTACTTTTGAACTATTTTCCAGTTCCTAATACTACACTGTACTTTCTTTTTTTCACCTTGACCTATCCACTCAGTTTACTGTTTTTTTCCTACTAGTTTCCAAAGAAAGAGCTTCAGTTTTATTAATCACCCATATTTTGTTTGTCTTTTCTGTTTTGTTAATTTCTACTCTTATCTATTGTTTATTTTCTTCTCCTTTCTATACGCTTACTTTTTTCTTATTTTAATAGGTTCTTGAATTGAACAATAAGCTCATTTATTTTACAGCATTACCCTTTTAAAAAATCATCAAAAGCTATCACTTAACTTTTAGGACTGCTTTAGTTTTGTGAGTTCTGATATAAAGTAGCATTTCTTTCAATCAGTTCTAAATATCTTGTTATTGTTATTCTGATTTGTTTATTAATTCATGTTATGTATGGTTTTAGTACATCTTTTTCTACTTATTTTTTATAAATATTTTCCTGTTTTTGGCTTTTAGTATGTCTGTTTTATATGGTGTAGAGAAAGTTTTTTATTATCTAATTAGATAATCTGACTATTTTATTTAACTTTAATTAAGTCACGTTTATTGTGAGTATTGATATATTTATCTCTGTCTACTTCTGTTTTGTATTTACATTAGCTTTTATTTTCCAACAAAGTCTAAAGTTATTTGATGCTTTGTTCCTTCTCCAGTTGCCACCACCTTACTTTGGTGTCTGACATTTTAATTCAATATTCTTAAATAAAAATTTCTAATCATTGATTAAATAGATACTCTTATTAGCTCCTCTGCTTGATATTGTCTCTAGCAGGTCAATCCTTCTCTGTTGGTTCACTTTTCATCTTGCTGAAATATATCCTTTAGTAGCTTTCTCTGCAAGGGTCTGAAGGTCAGAAAGCATGTTTTTCATTTCATACTCTGAAAATGTCTTGGCCTCTTTCACCCTCACTCATGAACAATAGTTTCACAGGGTGCATCTAGTAGTACATTAGATGAGGCTCTGAGGCTATTTATTCATTGTCTTCTAACATCTATTGTTGCTGAGGAGACATTTGTTGTCAGGCTCATTGTCACTGTTTTTCAATACCTCTTTTCTTTTTAGAAACTTTCTCCTTTCTGTTCCGCAACAGTGTTTTCGTACAATTCACTTATATTTCTCTTGTTCAGCACTCAATGAGTTTCCTTAGCTGAAAGTTCTTGCATTTTCATCCTCTTGAAAACTTCTAGCCATATTTTCTTCAAGTATTGTTTGCCATCCCCTTATTCCCTCCTTCTTGTGTGTTGGAATCTCGATTTCTTTTCTATATCTTATGCACTGCACCCAGAGGGAGCTTCACACTACTGTCTTCTAGCTCAAAAATTCTTTCTCTAAGTTCACATCCATTTGTGATTTAAAACAAACAAAAAAATCCGACGTCTATATTTTTCCCTTTGAGAATCTTTAATTGGGCTTTAAAAAATTTATCTGTTTTAAAATTCATATCTAATTAATAATCTTTTCTTCCATTTTTGATGTTATTTCTTTCCCTACCTTTTCGAGGTCCTTCAAGGTATTCTACAGTCATTTTTGAGGTTTTCCTATTTTTTGCATTTCATCAGTGGTGAATGTCTGAACCGATTATTATCACCTTATTGTAAATCTACTTTGTGCCATTGAGAACCTTCTACTGAGTGAGTCTCTCTCCCTCTCACTGACTGTCTCCTGTCCTCACCTGACCTCACTCGGTGGTTTTGCAGGTGCCTTTCCTCTGCTCCTGAGAATCCTGCTCCGGAGCCAGGGCTGCACTGGAGGCCCCTCCCAGCCTGTGGGGTGCTGGGGAGAGACAGCTGCAGCCTGGCTGGTCAGCAGCCCAGCCCAGGTCCCGCCCGTGCGGCTGCTCTGCTTCTGCTGGGACCGGATCTCCCAGCTTCTTTCACTCGCTCCTGGTTTCACCTTCACGAGCCAGGCTGGGGTCTCCCCGCATGTGGGGATGCCTGGTCCCTGTCAGCTGCAGGAGTCAACCCCCTACTACCACTTCTGATGGCTCTTGCCCCAGAGCCCAGCACGTCGGCAGCTCTGGTCCCCTTCCTACCTCATGCTTCTAGTTCAGGTCCACGGAGAGCTTCGTCTTCTTATTGAGCATTGATAAGTACCTAAAAGTATATATTTAATTGACGTTTGCTGTGTTGGAGAGGAAAGGGCAGTTCAAAGTCTGAACTCGGTTGCAAAGTTGCCTGGAGGTCGGGCCCCACACGCCCCCGGGGCCTGGCTCCCTGGAGGTGTCCTCCAGTGAGGGAGCTGCAATCGCTCCAGTTCTGTGTGTTTTCCGGGGCTGTGAGTCTCCTCCCTCTGAGGTGACAGAGAGGGAGCTACAAGGAACCAGGGCACAGTCTGTTTCTAACCCCACGGCCACCAGGAGAACACGACCCGGCCCCTCACCAGGGGCTTGGAGTGGAGGCTGCAGGAGGGGAGGACGGAGGAAAACTGGCCCCAGCACAGTGTGAGTGGGAGACGAACGCCGCAGAGGGAGATGGCGAGGCCGCTCCTGCTTGGGCTGGTGACGCCGCCTCTCCTAGTGGGATGTTAAATGAAGTCATGGCAGACACAGGCTCCACCGATTTGGGAAAAGATGATCAATGAATTCTCATCCTCAGGTGCTTATGAGCTGCTGCCTGACATGATCAACAATTGAAAAACTGGGACATGGTGTTGGTGACATTGGCTTGTCATGACCGAGCTCAGTCTGGATGTACACACGTGTGTGTGTGTGCACGCATGCATGCACGCATGAGAGAGAGTGTGTGTGCATATCCTCGAACAGCTAAAAATTCATTAAATTCACAGCTAGGTGGGTCCATGTTGGAATGTATCCTATTCGATGACTCTGGCTGTCGCCCTGAGTCTGTCTGGACCTCCCGCATGAGGTCACGGCGCTCAGCAGAGCCGCCGACCCCACATTTGGAGTTGTGCTGATTTTTCACAGCTCATAGCCGACACATTGCCAAGAAGCAATTCAATTGTTGAGGGTATCACATCATGCCAGGGAAAGAGAGATGAAATCCAAAAGCCTGGAATATTGCAAGTAATTACTAAAGCATGCAGTTTATAGATCAATTTGCTCCGTCTTCTCAAATCCAAATAGTCCAAGACGTCAACCACATGAAAATCTCTGAAAATATTTGTGTTAAAAGCCCCGTGGTAAACACTCCCTGCAGTGCATTTGGAGCACAAGGCAATAAAAGACGTTTTGTTTCAGCACACTCTTCCCGCGCTTTAACCGGGCAGCGGGAGAAACGCTCAGCCGCAGCGCCCTCGCAGCCGTGAGAGTCTTCTCAGCCACAGCGGAGCAGCTTTGCTCTGCGCCGCGGGGGGAAAGGCCCCAACACACAACACAATTATGTCGAGGCAAGGGGTGGCCAAGCTTTCTGCTTCTAAAAATTCGATTGATTTAATCTCATTTTTAACGTAGTGCAGGCTCGGTCCCAAAAAGACGGCATGAAGGACTGCTCCGAGGCAACCGTGTTGATTAAAAACAAAAGTAGGTGCTGCCGTTCATCAAGTCCAACCAAACGACACAGAGTAACAGTCGCTCATGTTCACATCTTCCCAGAAATTCTTATTATAGGAATTTTTGCATGTCTATGGCTTCTATTGGATTGAAAAGACTTATTTATAGTGCATATCGTAATTAATATAACATGATTATACAATTAAGATATTGCATCTGTAATGTCCCAATGCTTTGTTCACTCGGCGCTCGGGTAGCGTGTGCGAAGGTGTGGCAGGTGAGGACGCCGTGGGGCCTGTGCGGAGAAAGCCGTCCGCCCTCATGTCATTCGCGATCTAGTCGGGGGCAGTGGCCTCAAGAAACGAGTCAGCAGAGATGATTTCCAGTCGGACGATTGCTAGGAAGCTAACCCATGGGGGCAGTGCGGTGGCCGCTGTGCGTGGGGTGGGCGTGTCCCCAAACCCTCTCGCCCCGGGTGGGGTCCCTGGGGGTTCGCTCGTTCAGCCTCTCCTGTTCTTCCCGCTCAGGAGACTTCAGCAACTTTGTGTTTCTTTGTGTCCCACATACGCACAGTGACCTCATTTTCCTCCTTTGCCTGGTCACCACTGGGCCACCAGCAAGACCTGTGGCGCTAACATCTTTGCAGGAACGAATCAGCACATCCGTGGAAATCTTGCCGACTGGCCTGGCCTCACGGTGACTTTGGAACCGTCTCTGTCCTGGTCTCCTTAATCATCCCTGCCATTCCACCGTGTGCGGTTCACGTTGCAACTTCACACCGGTGAATAAATCTCTAATTGTCCTGTACTCATTTCACGGGTCGCTGGGAAACTTCTCTCCCCCAACTGAATTATTTCTGAAGGGCAGGGTTGTGCCTCCCGTTCCCTTGTCCCTCAGTCAGCGCATGTGAGCACCCAGCGTCTGGCAGCCCGGGGCTCAGTGCGCACTGCCCACGTCTCAGGGTCTGTGACCTTCCCTCTGCGATTCCCTCTGAGGCTAGTGCCGGGGGGACGTTGTCATTCGGGCACTCGACAGCCCCGTCTCAGGCACTGCCGACTGAGGTTAGGAGAGGGCAAGGCAGCTGCTCTCATGCCTGGGGCTTCATTTGCTGCTGTTCCTTGTACGTATTGTTTCAGAAACTCTGAAAACGGGAAAGTCTGGGCCACAGCGAGAACAGGGAGGTGAAGGAAGATTCTCAAGTGTTTTTTAGGAGTCGGGAGGTTGTTCTAAGCAGTGTTGAGAAAAGCCAGCAACAGGATGCAAAGGGCATTGTCAGTCGGGGCTGCCTCTCTTCCCTTCTCTCCCTCTTCCTTCCCTCCCTCCCACTCTTCTTCCCTTGGAGACGGTCAGCTCCACCGTGAACGGAATAAGCCAGGAAAATGACGCTTACACGGCTTCTGCAAACGCTGATGTGGGGCCAGCTGCGTGCCACCACCGGGAAGTGCAGGACGCATACGCGGCAGGGAGGTCACACTCACTGGACCTCATGAGTAGGCGAATTGAATCTCAAAGGACGAACAGTCTGCGTGGTCACATGCCCCAGACGGGACATGAGGGACCCGGAGGGAATGGTAGGGGTGTAGATGGCAGGTTGGGTGGCAGCACAGGGAGCCCTTGGGTTCTCTGCTGGGACACAGGTGGCCCCCCTCTTGTCCCCTCCGTCAGCCAATCAGAACTATTCCCTTTCTTCACGTTCTGCCCCGCTGTGGACCTTTCTCTAACGCCGAAAATGACTGCTCTTACCTTCAGACGTTTTAGCCTCTGTCGTACAACAAAGACGGGCTGATATTTTATCTCCTCTTTGTTCAGAGTGGGGTGTGCGGCAGGGCGGATGGGCTAACAATGTAGATCAATAAGGCGTGGCCTTGACATTTGCTGGCCGTTAAATCTTGAGCGAGTCACTCACTGTCTTTGAACTTCCATTTCCCCTTCTGCAAAATGCAAATAATAATTCCTACCCACCGGGCGGGCATAAGGAGCCAGTGGGGTGAGACCATGCAGAGCGGAGAGCGCTCGGCGTGTCAGCTGGTTACGGCCGCCGCGGCCGGTAACCAGCAGCAGAGTCTGGACTGCAGTGACGGAGGCGCCCGCTGTCTGCGCCCCTCCCTCTCCCGCTGGCTCCTTTGCTATCAGGGCACAGAACAGGTGGCTGTTTCGATAGATGCGCGGAGGATGCGGACCCGTTCCACAAACTTCATCAGCCGAGCACCTGCTGCACACTCGCTCTGCGTGGCCCCTGGGCAACACAGCAACGAACAAGACCTCCCAGTGTAGTCACCTGCTTTTTCCTTCCGGAGAAATCCATTTTGTCTGTGATATTTGTGGTTGGCAGAGTAACAGCCCCGCCAAAGATGTCTGTGTCTTAATTTTTGGAAGCCGCGAATATGGCACCTCATATGGCAAGGGGGGATGGCTGATGGAATTAAAATAATTAATCGGCTGATTGTGAGATGCAGCGATTATCCCGGATTATCTGTATGGGTCCGGTGTAGTCACAGGGGTCCTTAAAGTGGGTGTCAGAAGACGCAGATGGGGGAGGGTAGCTCGGGAAGGACTTGGCCCCAAGTTGCTGGCCTTGAAGACGGAGGCAGGTCCCCAGCCAGGGGTACAGGCGGCCTCTACACGCCGGCAAAGGCGGAGACGGAATCTCCCCTGGAGCCCCCAGGAAGGAACGCAGCCTGCTGACACCTCGGGCTGAGCCCAGTGAGACCCACGTCAGACCTGACCTCTGAGCTAGGAGAGAATACATTCGTGGTGTTGTACACGACGATTGTGTGGCAATTTGTTACAGCAGCCATAGAAAGAGGACACAATATTCACCATGGCCTTCTTTCTAAACTTTTATGTTATTAAGCAAATGTTTCTTGAGTGCTTACTTTGTGCCACTGAATAAGCACTAAATATAAAATTATAAAAGTACGAGGACAAAGGAACCAGACATGATCGGTCCCTGCCCACGCGGGGCTCATAGTCTGGGTGGCGATACAGTGCCAAGCAAATAGGGGTGAGGTTGCCACTGCGATGCCACCTCACAGGACAGGTGCGTGGCACATGTCTTCTGCAATCCCAGCAATTTGTCCACGTGTCAGAAAATCACACTGAGCCACCAGGCTGGCCCCCACCCAGACCCCTTCTCTTCCAGGTATCAGAGAATGGCAGGGCCCGAGCTGGACGTGGAGGCCACCTTGTCCCCAGGGTGCTGGGAGCTGAGCAGGGACCCACTTCCTTAGGGGGAAACCTTGGCCGACTGCCCCTGGAATCCCACCTCCTGCCCACGCAAGGGGCCGGCCGGCCGGGGCCTCCCTCTGTCTGTTTTCTGTCCTGTCAGCCCACAGAAAAGACACCAGAGACACTTGCCGAGCACAGCTAATCAGGCAGGCATTCGATTAATTAGGCGTTTTTCTGCCCTTGATTTTCATTACAGCGCGTTTATTTTCGTTTCTCAGGTAGGAAGAAACAGGTGCTCACATGCAGCTCCGTCAGCTTCCTGTTGCTACTGGATTCACGTATTATTTTTAAAACAGGTTTATTTTGGGGGAAAATGTGACTGGGAAAAACCCACTTGTATTTACTCCCCAGCGATGCTGTTTTCGCTGAGGTTGGGTGGTGAATCTTTCCCCATAGCTGGGAGGGTTTAGAAACGTAAACGAAGCTGCTTCGCATCACGCCCACCGTTGCCAAGACTTTGGTTCTTCCTTTTTCTTTCTGACATAGGAAAGGGGCCCGAATTTAAATTCCCTAGGAGTGTCTGGAACGGGTTAGGCTCCGTGTAGGCTGAGACCAACGTCACTTCCTAAAAGCGACTGTGGACGTGCCGATGGCTCGTGGGCCTGTCCCGTGGCCTCAGCACTGCTGGGACCCGGACCCCACAGCGTCGGGCCAGGAAGGAGCCTGGGTGCAAACCCAGATCAATAGCCCACCATCCAGCGTTTCTCGGGGCCTCCAGGATCAGGCCCCTCAGTCCATGGCTGGAAATGACGCCAGCATGAAAAGTCCGTTCCGCCACGGGGAGCTGCCCTTGAGGTACACGTGTACACAGACGTCACAGCATCCGCGCGAATTACTTTTCCTGGGCCTTACTCTAAAGGGAAGAAACGCTCCGTCTGCTTGCTGTTTCGGATCCACGCCGATGCGCTTCCCCTCCAACCAGACGCACCTGCGCAGTCTGAAACCGCACAGGGCTGCTAGCTATCCCCCGCCCTGTCCGCCTGTCTCTCCTTTGTTTGCAATGCGAAGGGTTAATATAAAAATAGAAGCTCTCAAGCACCCAGATCGCCTCTTCAGGTTCCCATGGAAACCAAGCAGTGCAAGTATGTGAAGAATTTTTTTAAGTTAGCCAAAATCTTATCTTTCCAAAGATTTAGGGTCATTCTGCCTTATGGTTTGGGAAAAATTTTTTTTAAAGATTTTTTTAAAGAATGAATAAAATCTCCTCACCTGCCCTCCATCCTCCACCACATATTCACAGAGTGGTGTTTTTTTTAAAGTATCCAACACAAAGGTTATTTTTGTGGCATTTCTAATATAAGCCCTTGAGAGTTTAAACAAACAAAAAGGTCCTTTTGAAACAAAATCCTTCTCTCCAACATCAGAAGGAGGAAAGGAAAGAGTTATTTCTTTCTTTCAGTCTAAAGCAGTTCGGAATTGCTCCTGGATTAGGTTATGGGGAAATTGTCCACCACGGAAACAAGCTTGGTCACCACCCCGAACCACAGCAGTGACGTCCCACGGGGACTCACCAGACAGCTGAATTCCTGCAGAAACTGGAGGTTCTCAGTCTGCCCATGGAGCGTGGAGCGGAGGCCGCCTTTCCTGTCCTCTCCAGTTCAGACAAATTGCTCTAGGTCATCGGAAACCCCCAAAGGGCATCGCGGCTGCAGCTGGACAATGAAGAAGACATAAAATTAGGGCTTTTGTCATTGTCACTTGGTTTCATTAAAGGGCATTAGTTCTCAGCCACCTGGACGGGGCAGCTCAGACAGACTGGGGAGGGCGAGTGCCCAGGGGCTCCTAGCGCGGGGCGAGGCTGGAGCCCCTCTGAGCATTCTTTCTTCTGCGACACGCCCGGGTGACACCGTGGTGCTCTGCCGTGCCCTCCCCATCCCTGTGCCAGGCCAGAGACCAGGCACCAGTGTGTGTTGCAGCTACTGGGGTCTCTCAGCTGCCCCCTGCTCCCTGGGAGAATTGCCCTCCCTGTAGTGAGCCATCTGGAGGGATGCGCCGTCTGCCTCTCCGGGACCCACTGATGCAGGAACAAAAGGCACAGCTGGCAGCAACATTGACCGCCCTGTAGAGCACCCTGTGGTCCGGGCCCTCCCTGGGCTCCTCCCTGCCTGAGAGGGGAAAACGCTCTCTTCCCTGCCCGCATTCCCTCTCTCCCTTCCTCACAGCTTTCTCCCATGACAGTCCCTCCCTGCCTCACAATCCCGGTCCAGGGAGCCGGACGTGCTGACAGTCCTCTAGGTGGATTTTAAAGGTGAAGGTGCCCTCTGTGTCCCCTTGAAGGATGCTGAAGTCCTGACCCCGGCACCCGTGAATGTGGCTTTGCTTGGACATCGTGTCTCTGCAGATCCTTAAGACGAGGCCATTGAGTCGGGCCGGGGCCGACGTGAACTGTTGAAGGACAATGTCGAAGGACAAAAGGTGTCCTTGGCCGGGACTCCCTCGCTGAGCAAACCTTCGTCAGCTCAGCCTCCTCCGAGTTCTCTTCTCGCCCCGGCCCCACTCGGGGCCCTGCCTGCCTGGCCCGGCTGTGGCAAGAATCCTGCTGGGTCAACCTAGGGGGGACCCCCACGGCAGCGCCTCTCGGCACTTTCTGCCCTTCACCTGCTTTGGCCACGAATCCCCAGACGACTCTGTTGCATTTGGAGTTGGGCTCAGTCTCTCTCCCCTGTCGCAATAGTCACCAACAAAGGCTTAGTTTTCACAAGTGTCGGAATAATTCTGTCTTTGACATCTTATAAAAAGGGGAGATCTGGGCCCAGAGACAGACCCTGGTCGGCAGGAGAACACCGCGTGAGGACGAAGGCAGAGACGGGATGAGGCATCACAGGCCGAGAACACCAAGGACGGCCAGCAGCCACCAGAAGCTGGGGACAGACCTGGAGCAGCTTCTCCCCCAGCCTCAGAAGGCGCCGGCCCTGCCCAGGCCCTGCCCAGGCCCTGCTCTCCGACTTCTGGCCTCCAGGACCGTGAGAGCATCTCTGCCGGCAAAGCCCCCCATCTGTGGTCCTTTGTCCCAGCAGCCCCAGGAAACTAACACATCACAAGGCACCTTTCTTTGTGTCCTTGGCACTGTCCCCCCACCCCCAACCGTTGCCTGTTCTTTGCGGAATCCGATATTCGCAGAGACTGCTCCCGGGTAACTTGTCCCAGGGGCTGTGCTTCCTGGCAGGGCGCGGAGGGAGGGCGCTCGGATGCGCAGCAGAGCCGCGGGTGGCTGCAGGGCGCAGTGGGAAGCAGGGATGGCTCCAGGCTGCATCCAGAACTGGGCCAGCTGGGCGCGTGTCCTGAGTGGGTCTGTCTGCGTTTGCGTGATGCCGCCCTCTCACGCTGAGCTGCCACAGCCGGGAGACCACGCGCTCTTGGGACATCCCGAGCCCATCTCCAGCCCGAGTCCCCTTAGGATGGTGCTGGCTGAGAGTGCGCCTTTTCCCGCCAGCCCAGCACAGTAACACCCTTCCCGGGTCGGAAAGAGGCAGCTCACGGCATAACAAATGATGGCGGGGCCTTTTTAGCGCACTTTTCTGCATGAACGGCCATGTTCAACTCCGCGTCAGTCATTAGGCGAACACAACGGGCTGGAGAAGCGTCGTATTGTGAATTAACGTGACTGATGGGAAAATGTCAGTTTTATTAACATCCTTCCTCTGCATGACAATTTCGTATCTGAGAATGGATTACAAGAGAGTGGCTGAAGGCGTCAGCTCAGGAGGACGCAGTCATTTGGTAGAGCTGCTTTTCCTTCCCTTGTCCTGTTGGCAAGTATTCGATCTCCGTGGAGGGCTGTGTCCGTGGTTTGCCCATGACGTGGCAAAGTCACCAGCACAGGCTGCCGAGCGTAAGCATCCCACCAGCTCCAGGCGACAGCGTCCTGGGCCCGCGGGGAGCGGCAGTGCGAAGAGAGGAGTGGGAGAAGATTCCAGAGAAAGCGGGTCAGCGACAAGCCCGCCCATCACTAATTTTGTCTTCCCAGGAAAGAGTCCCGTTAGGAGAACATGAAAACATTGCTCCAGTCCCCGCTTTCCGTCCGTGAGACGCGTGTGCCCTCCGCCTCTTGCCCCTGGCTGTCCGCCCCCACCCCACGCCCATCTCCAGAAATTCCCCTCTGCGCAGCGAGGGGTCCTGCTTTTAAAAGGAGACCGGCTGAGTTTTACTTGCCTGCGCACACGTGTGCTCGCCGGTGGCTCCGATTTACCAGCGAGCTCACGTGGTGCTTGTGTTTCCGCCAGAGAGGCTTCCCTGGGAGGACGGTCCCCTGTTCCATCCAGCTTGCTGCAAAGGGTATTAATGCATCTTTTTATGGCTGAGTAGTGCTCCACGGTAGTAAAAAAGAGGGAGAGAATTATCTAAGTACAAAAGAGAGAAATATGCGAATTATAAGAAAAGCTAGCTGTGGGGACGAGACGTGTCTCAGGCAAGCAGACAATCAGTTCCTGACGGCCCCTTATGAGCAAGTGAGATCAGCAATGTCGGTCAATTTCCCTGCACCCAAGGTCTCTTCACCCTTAAAGTGGCAATCGTAAAGCACTTACTTCAGAAAAAATAAAAAATAAGAATAAGTAAAAGGTGATTGGCATGGTGACAGTTTTCAGCTCATCCTAAGCCCCTGGTAGCTCCCCGATTCCCTCAGAACAACACCCGGCCTTACCCTGGCCTGTGGGCCCAGAGGCCCTGAGCTTCCTCCTTCCTGCGCTGTGTCTGCCCTGCGGCCGGTCCAGCCTCCCCGGAGCGGTGTGTAAGACTGTGAGACAGTGTGGGTGTGACACAGAGAGTGCACGTATGCATGTGTGTAATCATATTTGTGATATGCATGTGTGTATATACTATGTGTCTAAGCATGCAGATGATAAATATATACATATGCGGGATTCATGTGTACAAACATGCATGTTATCTAAATGTGTACACGTGTGCTTTGTATAAACATATATACAGCATATGTAGATAGATTTGTGTTTGTTGTGTATATGTGTATCTGTAACATGTGTGTAAATATGTACATGGTATTTATATGTGACGTGTGTATAAACACATATGTGATACATACGTCTGTGTGCACACATGCAGCATGTGTGTTGGGGCCTGCTAGTCAGGGTGTAGTAATAGTTAAAACATCAGCTCAGCTCCTCCACCTGCGTGGAAACAAGGCCAGCGCAGGAGACCCTAACGGGGGTCGATGCTGTTCTGACGAATCGAGAGCAGTGTCTACCCTGCGGCTATTCGAGAGGCAGGGGTGGTTTCACTAGGGGCACACACACGTATGTTTACATATACACACATAGTATATTTACATACACATACACATATGTTAAATGGGACTTTCACCCATATTGCTGATTTTATGGCTTTTACGGTAACTGTCGGGTTCATTTCTTTATACTTTTTCATATATGGAATTTCACAGTAGAAACAGCAGTTGCGTTCTTGTTAATAAAATGAACTATCCACATTTGTCATAATTCTGATTATTTTGAGAAATCCAGCCCTTTGTTGAAGATGCTTACAGAAGCTTAAGTTCAACTTCGTTTTACCCTCTGTCAGGTGTCTCTATTGAGCGGAGAGATGGCTGCGCCTGAGTGCGCTCAAGTTCGGTAGAATCCGCACTGTGCCGTTTTCTTGGCTGGATGACGAGCGATCCTTCCCGCCCTCTTCTGCACCCACTAGCGGGGAGTGGGATTCTGGATCGCAGCTACGCAACGTGGGGGCCTGGGAAGACGGTTCGGGGCCCACACTCTGGCAGAGTATCATGACGTACGTGTGGAAGAGACCTGGAGTCTTTGAAATCTGGAATTTCATAGTAGGAGGACTTCGGCTTCTAAAGGCACAAAAACGCTGTGAAAAAATCATAAGAAATAATCACAATAAGAAACATATATGTTGCTCTCTGCCGCTGGTTCCTGGCACAGAGTGCCTCAACCCTTACAGTTTCCTGAGCGGTAGGGGTGACAGGAGCATCTTTTGTCCTAATAAGGCGACTCTTGGTGGCTCTGGGGCTGGTCCCCAGAAAGACCAAGCCGTGATTAGAAACCTGGCGCTTTCATCTCCTCTCCACCCCCGCCATCCTCCAGGAAGGGGAGAGGGCGGGGGTTGAGTTAATAACCGATCGTGCCCACGTGATGGGGCCTCCACGACAGCCCCCGAGCTGTGGGGTTCAGGGAACTTCTAGGCTGATGGACACGTGCAGGTGCC
>CAUYSK010041611.1:0-11955 GCA_963575035.1 Avahi laniger | reverse complement strand
ATAGCAGCACAATTCACAATTGCAAAGATGTGGAAACAACCCAAGTGTCCATCAATACATGAGTGGATTAACAAAATGTGGTATATGTATACTATGGAGTACTATTCAGCTTTAAGAAACAATGGTGATATAGCACCTCTTATATACTCCTGGAAAGCGCTGGAACACATTCTACTAAGCGAGGTAACCCAAGAATGGCCCAAGAATGGAAAAACAAGCACCACATGTACTCACCATCAAATTGGTATTAACTGATCAACACATAAGTGCACATATAAGAATAACATCTATTGGATGCTGGGCAGGGGGAAGGGGGAGGCCGAGGAGGAAGGAGGGGGGAGGGGACGGATATATGCATACACAAAGAGTGCAATGCGCACCACTCGAAGGATGGACATGTGTGAAACGCAGGCTTGGGGAGGGGCAAGGGCAACATACGTAACCTAAACATCTGTATCCCCATAATATGCTGAAATAGAAAAAAATCCAAAAAAAAACAAAAACAAAAACAAAAAAGACACCAGCACCCGAATGTTTATAGCAGCACAATTCACAATTGCAAAGATGGGGAAACAACACAAGTGTCCATCAATACATGAGTGAATTAATAAAATATGGTATATGTATACCATAGAGTGCTATTTAGCTTTAAGAAACAATGGTGATATAGAACCTCTTGTATTCTCCTGGATAGAGCTGGAACGCATTCTGCTAAGTTAGGTATCCCAAGAATGGAAAAACAAGCACCACATGTACTCACCATCAAATTGGTATTAACTGATCAACACATAAGTGTACATATAAGATTAACATCTATTGGATGTTGGGCAAGGGGGAGGGGGGAAGGGGGAGGAGAGGACGAGTATATGCATACACAAAGAGTGCAATGCGCTCCATCCGAGGGATGGACACATGTGAAATTCGGCCTGGGGGCCGGGGGCAAGGGCAATATACGTAACCTAAACATCTGTACCCCCATAATATGCTGAAATAAAAAAAAAAGGATTGGTACTTTAGGAGTACTTTTTTCACTTATAGTTATTATGTGATGGAAATTTGAGAGAAAATTACTTTATATGTCAAATATTAATATTCTTTGTCATAGAATAACAAAATTAGTCTGAAAATGTTGCTTTGATCTTCAAAACTAATAATTACAAAATAAACTTTGACAAGAAGGAGGTTTCTTGAAGAAAAATGTATACTACTAACCTATAGATAGTTCAGCAGTAATCTGTCAAATAGTTTTTTCTCCCACCGTAACTCCTTTCTGTCATTTCCACAACTTGAGCAAATTTTTTCAACTGTAAGCAGTTTTAGTTTTTTAGAGACGTTGATATCAAGCCATTTCTTGTTTTAGGAAAAACACTGCAATGTGACTAATGGTTTGGTCAAAGCCATGTCAATTTATAATTTTGAATTAGTGAGCTTCTAGGTAACTTGGAAGAACATTATTCTTCATAACAATGTAAATATTGTTAATCCTGGATATAGTTATTTTTTTGCAGATTATAAGGTATATAAAGAATCTGGACAGGACTAATAAATGAGAAAATAATTTTTTTCCATTAATTTAGTTTCAGTGCTCTGTATTCTGGGTAGAAAGAACATAGGAATACACCTTGAAATTAGAGAAAGAAAGTGGACCCTTTCGTACAAGCAGAGTGGGAATCAAGAAAAAAAAAATAGCTATAGGAGTTTCCCTATAGAAATCAGGAATAATACCTTATGTAGAGAATGTGGGTTTTTCTTTTTTACTCTGAAATTTCTTTAATATTCCCAAATAACAGAATTCAGTAAAATTTTATTAAATGTTCTATTCTGATTTTAGCTAAATTAAGGAGACTTCTGCAGAGCCCTCTACCACTCTTTGTATAACATAACAGAGAGGCAGGCATAACAGTCTGAACGATATACTCTGCGTTCAGATGATAAAATTAACTGTACAGTTTAGAACTAGGCTAAAGTGACAAAGGACAATCAGGGCAGTTTTGTAAATATTTAATCATTCTTTAGAACTCATTAAAGTACTCTGGTCAGGGGACAGAAAAACTAAACTTCCTGTTGTCATGCATGGTGGGACCCATGAAAAATGTCAACAAGGAATTAAAGAAGGGCAGTTTCCAAAAGCTACAGAAACAAGGTTTCTGGGTTATATAAATTTGAACTTTTAATACAAGATCTAATTGTGGGAAACGTAGGGTCTAGACCAAGATTATGATTATAATGTTCACTATTTTACCTTTTGTTGTTCTTGAAATGGCGGTATTCATAGTGCAAATTCTCCTTGATTATGTGTGTCTGTGTGCATGTAAACATACAGTGTCTAATATATGAATAACATGTCTATTGCATGTAATATATGTAATTATATACATATTCAATAATATAACAATATATATGTTATACATGAACAGAATATAAACCAGATTTAATAGAAAATATTAATAATTATATAAAATGCCAACTGATTTTTTTACAGTAAAGAGAATATTAAGGGAACAATTAATTTTGTAAAGAAATCAATAAAGTAAATTTCTCAAGTGATTATATTTTTTATATGATTGCTGTTAATCATTATTTAGTAAATAAACCAGAGTAAAGTGTCTTGGATAGTGACAGTTACAAAATAGAAAATAAATATTTAAAATATTTATGATAGAGCAGAAGATGGCTTCTTACAGTCCAAGGCAAATGAAATCTAAAACCTCTAGAATGAGCAGCTGTCATTCTCTCCCTTTTTAGTTAGTACATTCTCTAGCACAATTCAGTTCTAAGAAGCATTTCCTTCTAAGTAGCAGAAATCAAATTCACTTCACTTTTGTATTCTTATTTGAACCTACTGTGAGTTACATTTAGATTACCCCATTGATGATAGCATTTCTTATGGAAGAGGAGAAAAGAGCTTCTGCAGCCCACAGCAACATTTGCAGTAGAAATAAAGTTGGGGTTAACATCTAGCATATCTTCTTTTTATCAGATATGCCACTTAAATTTTTAGCACATATCTTGGTTTATGTAAGACAACATGGTGATATTTTTATATTTTAAAAAATCACTGATCTGCTAAAGAAAAAAGTTTTTAATATTGTGTGGAGAATTGTGTTAGCAGATTTTGTGACATGAATAATACTTTCTTGGTTGGAACACATTACGCTGATGATTTGAATTTTACCTTTGGTTGTCCTGAGGAATACCAGTAAAGAGGTATCTGCCTTTTCCACATTAGTATCTCTGCCTCTCTTACAAAAATACAAGCAGTTGTCCTGGACTGAGTACACAGGCAATATTTCCCAAATTGGCACAAAAACATTGAAATAACATTTGAACAAGCATGAAAACGGGGGAGTACTGCATCATATCATATCAAAGTTTCCTACATAGTTTTCCTATGAAGAATATGATCTTTGGATTAAAATATTTATTTTGACAAGAGTTTTAAATGTAATCTATTTATATGTATTACTGATGCCTATTAGGTACAATATATTTAGTTAGGCATGCAATTGAGTAAGAAGCAACAATAAATAACCGTGACAAATGGTTTTCCCAACAACACACACACACTTATCCTGAGTATACAGTGATAAACATCTACATCTATAACGACAAAAATATGTCTGTTAACCAACATAGTATCAATATACCATATCTTTAACATAAAAATAAGAAATTTTTTCAAATAATATTTCTATTTCAGTAATTAAATTTCACACAAAATTATTCATGCCATATTGAAAAAAAGAAAAGATTTCTTTTAACTATAATATAAATAAAATTGCTAAAGAAGTTTTGATATATATGACCATTTTGAAAATGACTTTCTATGAAATTAGTATGTCAGATCTCAATTAGATTGCCCACAGTTCATAAAACCAAGAAATATTAACATAATTTCTGCATTTCATGTTCATTTTTAGGATCTTAAAGCAAGGTTGAAAATTAAGAGCCTAAAGTAAGTGTCAGAATACTAGGATTTAAAATATTGAAAGAAATTCCAGATTGTCAAATCTAACAATAGGAAATTCTTATGCAAAAAAAGTACTTGATGAGATATTATGAATCCATTAAAATCATTATTATGCAAATGTTGTAAAAGTAAAAAGAAATGCTGTTGACAATGTTGGTGAATTATATGGAGCACAAAATTGTATCTATCTAAAATTACACACAGGTATGAAGAATGAGAAAAAAAGGTTTGTTATTAGGGTAAAAGAAATGAGTAGTTTTTACACACACTCACTTATACATTATATGCTTTTTATTTTATTTTGTTTTAAAATAAAAAATGAAAAGAAATAGCAAGTTGTAAAATGTAAGCAGCTTTAAAAATTTAGTCTTTGAACAAAAAAAGTGCATAAGCAGGGAGGGGAAGGAGAGGATGGATACATTCACACCCAGTGGGTGCGGTGCGCACAGTCGGGGATGGACACACTTAAGCTCTGACTCAGATGGGGTAAAGGCAATATATGTAACCTAAATATTTGTACTCCTGTAATACGCCGAAATAAAAAAATAAATAAAATTTAAAAAAATTAAAAAAGAAGTATATAAGAGCAATTAGATTTACCAACGAGAGCTGAGAATAAGTGTTCTTTTTATATTCTATTCTTTCTGCCATTTAAAAATTTTTATATTCTCCAATAAAGAAAACAAACAATAATAACAAAATCCCTGAGTTTCCAGTGCCTGAAATTTTGTCTCTTTTCGTAAGCAGCTATTAGAAGAAGTTCTGGACTTCATGATTCTAACATAGTGATTTTTAAACTTTAAATCACTGCAGTACAGATTCAAGTTAAGTTCTTCAAAGTCTGTATGCATCATTTTGTGATGAGGTCCTTATGCTCAGAATAACAGAGAGATCAGAGAACCGGGCTAAGCAAGTGATCTGAAAGGACAGGTTGCTTTCGTGGAGGTGGAGATAGGAGCACAGCAGACCCTGAAAATGGGCTCTGTATATGCTTTTCAACAAGCACATACAATACATTTCTTATACATTTGATTTTCAACAACTAGGCAGAGGATGAAAACGAGAGGTTAGACATGGGGTGGGGATTAGGGAAAATTCATAAATAACTTTATTTGAAATCCTGCTTTACTCCTTAGAGCAAACTTTATCATTACTTTTATGTACTAATTATCATAATTCAATGCTAAGTAATGGCATTTGAATATATTCCAAGGTACATTCTATACAGACTGATCTATACATAGCAAAATTTAAAATTTTTTCTTAGACTAACATATATAACTGTGTGTGTGTGTGTGTGTGTGTGTGTGTGTGTGTGTGTATGGGGATAGATACGTTCTTTTTCTCTTAAAAACACACAGGGCTAATCATTGAGTATTTTAACACTTTCTATTCTCCAATCTTCTTCTTTTGAATTTCAATACTATTTAATCTGCTTGAAACTAGCACTTTTCCATAAAGATAACATTCTATTCTTAGCGCTTGAGAATGATTGTTTTTCCAACACCTTCTGTGCTACATGTGTCACCAAGGCGTTGCCTTGTTTTCTCTGAGTATAAACAGTAGTATTCCAATCCTTTTTCCTAGTGTGCATAAAATAAGGCAGTAGAATTTCTTAATTTCCTGGTGGTTTTTCTGACAGCAGCTGCATGCCCCTCAGCAATAAAGGAAACAAAATAATACATAAATTGTCATTTTTAAATAATAAGCAGCAAATGATATGATATTTTAAGGCAATGGTTCTCAAACTTTAGCATGCATCAGAATTACCTGGAGAGTATATTAAAACACAGATTGTTGGCCCTCAGAAATTCCCAGCATTTCCGATTGAGGAAGTCTACAGTAGGGCCTGCATATTTGCCTTTCAGACAAATTTACAGGTAGAGTGAATTCAGTATCACTGGCTTTGAGAACATAAATTGAGAACCACTGTTCAATGGTCTAAACAAAAACAGTTAAAAGAAAATTTTCACATGTTTTTGTTATCAAATTATGTTAGGGACTATGAGAAGAAATGAAAGTAAGATAATCCAGTGAATCAGAATTAATTTAAAGGACATATAAAAACTTGAAATATAACTTCTAGGACTTTTTCCAGTTGGGGAGTATGAACTGATACTGTTGTGAAAAACTTACAGAAAGCAATAAGAGAAAAAGAGAACTCAATTTACTCGTTACTATCAATCCCCTCCACCCCTATATTAGACCTACCCATTTCATTACATGGCACTACCATCTACTTAGCTATTCAGGCTAGAAATCTGGGCATTAAATTGTCATGTTATTTCCTTGTCTTTAATACTCAATCCGTTTAAAGTCTGCTGCTTTATTAGGAAGTATTTCTCATGGCTATTCACATATCTTTATCTCTACTGCTACCACAGTGACCCAAACCACTTTTGTGTGTCTTCTACTCTCAACTTTATTCATCAGCTACCATTCATTTCATTTTGCAAAATTGTTTTGCAGAATTCTTTCATTTATTCATTAATGTATTTCCACCTGGGCGCAGTGGCTCATGCCTATAATCCTAGTACTGTGGGAGGCCAAGGCGGGAGGATTGCTTGAGGTCAGCAGCTTGAAATTGCTATGAGCTAGGCTTACGCCGAGGCACTCTATTCGGGGCAACAGAGTGAGACTCTGTCTCACAGACACACACACAAAAACGGAAATAATGTATTTCCTTGATAAATGCTTATTAAATACCACCATGAGATAGATATGGAATTAAGTGTTAGAATAAAATGATAAGCAAAATTGCTAGAACCTTACCTTACGGAATACAAAAAGAGTGACTATTCTTTGCAATGCAAAGTCATTTGAAAGTTGCTAAGATTGTTTTACACAACTATGAATAATCCATATTATTTTTAGCCCATTTCTTGCCTTTCTTAGAACAAACATTTCTATTATAGTCACCTTGATGTGTATATAACAACATTATAATAATAGTACATGGTGCTATGGTTTGAATGTTTCTTTCCTCTAAAACTGATGTTGAAATTTAATTACCATCGTAACAGTATTAAGGGATGGAACCTTTAAGAGATGACAAGGCCATGAGGGCTCCGTGCTCAGAGGTGGGATTGGTGCCATTATGAAAGAGTGTTTTCAGCTGCCTCCTGCTCTGTCTTGCCCTCTGCCTTCCACCACGGGATGTCGTTGCAAGAAGACCCTTACCAGATACTGACCCCGAATTCCAGTACTGTGAGTCAGTACGTTTCTATTCATTTTACTGTCTCAAGTATTCTGTTACAACAGCACAAAACATACTAATACACATGCATAGAAAAATTATCTGTCCATAGAATAATGACTACTGTGACACAACAGAATTTCAGCACCTGAAGAACTGATGACATCATGTTACGTAATAGCTTGTGTTTGCCAATTTTATAGATTCTCTAAATTCTATATTTTTTAAAGAAATGATGTCTTAACTGTAGTAGCTTGAAAAAGCATAGATGAGCCAAACATTCAGTAATAAGAAAAGACATTTATTTCAAGAAAGAAAATGTTTATTAGAAACAAGGTTAACACCTTCACTATGTTCTGCTGTTAGAGGGTGTGGCCATAATAAAGAAGCCAATTTTATATAACTTCAGTGAGTTAAACATTGCCATAGTTTTCCTTTGTAACAGCTGCTCATAGATATACTAATCATTTATAGCACTTCCAACTTCAAATTACTAAATTTGCAAACTGCAAATATATTGCAAATATATAAATATTTGCCTTCCAGGATAAAGGAAGAATGCAGATGAACTGTAGTATATACACACATTATATATAGTATATATTTTTATATAGTGTGTACATATATTTATATATATAATTCTATATACTATATATGCCATATATAAATAGATAATTTACTAATGACAAATATTTTGGGATAACTGCTAAGTATCTTTAATTTACTATTTATTCTCCTTACTCCTGCCAAATATTGTTAGTTTTTAGGAGTATGGAAGGCCAGGAGAGGGTTTGCAATCCATTTTGGCAGCCAAGATCCATATATTCTCCATATAGACTACCTGATTTTTCTAATTAGATATCACATTGCTGCCTTCATTTCTGAAATTAGCATCTGGGGTATCCCATTGTATTTTCTTTCTGTCTTTTTTTTTTTTTTTTTTAAGCTTTGATGGAGGACTCAGAAGCCCTCCTCAAGCCTCAAATGACTTAAATTCAGCTCTATGTTAGTTTTCCCTGGCAAGATAGACATCTCTGAGTCTAGTTATGTCTTCCATCCTGCTCACTGACAGGTAATCTACCTGTATGTCTTCCCTATCCATGGCAGGGTCCCCATTTTTCCCGTACATTGCTTTCTGAGTCCATTCAAGAGGGCAAAGGGAAATCCTTGGCAATGTTGATGGCAAATTTGAACATAGCATACTGGGTAGGTCCACCAACAAAGCTTGTTGTTTAAACATATTCTGCTGCCAAATTTAGCTGGATACTGGCTGAATTTCAAATTGGTATGGAGCAAGCAGCCCCAAAGGTATTCTCCTTCCAGAGTCTGTACTTTCTCTATGTCTTTATAATACATCTCCCCATTCCTAGGTAATTGCCTGGAGAGAAGAAAAAATAATATACTTGCCTAACTGCTTCTCTCTGTTCTCTTTGCTTCTCTCTCCATCTTCTTTAAATTTTTTTAACAATTATTCTTAAACAAGAAGACATGTAATTTTTCTATTTCTCTGTATCATAGAAGGATGAAAACATGTCATCAGATGGCAACTTAAACAGTAACCTTACGACCCTTGGCACCTCCACTCTTCTCTCTAATCTTGGCCTTACGTTATAATCATCCAGAAAGCTTCAAACACAGAACATGTACCATGGAGCTATATCAGACTCCAGGATTACTGTTTGTTAGAAGTTCTCTGGTGGTTCTAACATTCAACTAGAATTAATGTTTCCTTGTTCTATACCATGTCCACCTTCTCCCACAGAAAGCAGAAATCCTGACATGATAGTTTCATAGATGCCAGGAGAATCTTGAAATATATTATGAGATAATCCTTTGAGCAGATAATTTAAAGTTTGGTTATTGATGGAATTAGTAGGAGATAAAAATTTTTATTTTCGGGACACACTGCTCCCAAATCCCCACATTATGTTAATCTTAGATTTTACATATTTTTATCCTGGAGGAATTTTCTTCTTAAAAATTAGATTTTACCAAAAATAATTCCCAGAAGGTATTTCAATTTTTAAAAATATAATAAAGATAAATAAATCTATATGGAAAAAAGTATATATTAAATCTATAAACTGTTTCCCAAAAATGATGTATTCTCAGAAAGTGTATTTGTTAAATGATGATCATTAACAAAGTATAATCAAAACAAAGTAATAAAATAAAGGCATACAATTTAATTGATACACCAACAAAGTTACCATATAAACTACAGAAGAATATACTTCTAAGAGATAATATATAGTTATTAAAAACAAATATACATCATCTTGAATCTAAATGGTTTCCTTATATTAATAGATTTTTCTTTTTAACACAAGTGAAAGTTTAGTAGTAACAAAGACAAAGGAGTGAAACATTTTTTATTGGATTACAGTTTTTAATTGACACTCATAAAATAAAATCTCTAAAATTAGATGATTTCTCTCTTGTAATATTTTTGGTTTCCTTTACTTTTTGGGTCATAATTATATTTAGGTAGCATGGCATAAATTTTGCTTTCAGTTTTAGTTTTTTCTTCCGACCTCAACACTGGCTGGCTCAATAGACAGCCATCACCCTGACTGGCCATGGAAGAAGGAAGGGAAAGAAGGACACGTGAAGTTGACTGGAGGAAGGTTTACAAAAACCGCATCAGTTCAGACAATAGATTTGATTCTTTTATCCAGAGTCTGGCACATACTCAAGATAAAACTCACAATTTAATTCTATGTAAATCATGGCTTTGAATGGGAAATGTCAAAATGAGACAGTTTTATAATAAGCTAGACATATTTATGTGCTTTCCTTGCGGCAGTCATTTTTGGGGTTTGTGACTCTGTAGTAGCAAATGTGTATGTTCTTTCCTTGTTCTATGAGACCAATCCTCATAAAGGTTAAAATAGCAGCAAAGAGTACAATAGATTGAAGTACACAGCACAAAAAATTTCCCAGGAAGGTATTTAAAGCCATCCTATCATGTATTGCCTTATTGGTATTTCCTATTTTAAAAATAACTTTTAAGTACTCTTTTCCCATATGTGAATATTTACACCTAAATATCAAGAAGTAATTCCTTTCTAAAGTGTCAGAACCCTTAATAGCAGTTTAAAATATTAGGAAATGCTCAAATTTGGGAATAAAGCTGTTCCATTTCTATAGCAATAGAAGTCCTTGCAGAAACAACACATTCCAATAACCTGGCCTGACCTTGACTTCCTCTGGGGCAGAACAAAACAGCATGCTGCAAAGGACTGAATGTTGACTTGTTGAAGTGAAGGTCCTTCAGTGCCTTTGGGAGGTATTTCAGCCACATTGAAGCCACTAAAGCAAAAATCAAGATGTTTTAGGGGCAGCAATAAGGCAATCATTCCCTTTTCCATCTCTTCATAGCATCAGTATGACAAATCTCTTACAGTGAAAATAACTCTGAATTGCCCATAGGCGGTCAGGTGAGGGGACAGACACACTGTGGTTTTACTTTAAGGGCAGAGGAACAGGTGCAATGGTTCAGAGGAAAATCTTTTCTTTTTACCTGATGCCGAGTTTCCTATCTTTTATTTTTTTATCTCAATGACTAAAATTCAGAATGACATAACTTTATTGGGAACTATTTTAATCATCTTGTTATATGAAAGAAGATCTTAGAAAATGTGGAATTGAGAATTAAGTATATATTGATTATTTATGATGGACACATAGACTTTAACTATGCATTATACTCGATGATTTCGAATTCTCAAAATTTAGATCCAGAAAGGCCAATAAAAGTCATTAGTTCTAACTCTCTGTATACAGATGCAGAAATGGAATCTTGGAAAGGCTGAGATAAAAAGCTACATTCATACCAGCAGTTAGTGATGGAGCCAGTGTGAGGTACTCAGGTACAAATGCATTTGCTACACAAGCAAACGTATATTAATAGTTTTCTCAAAAAATGCATATAAATATGCTAAATATTTTTAGAGTTTTAAAAATATCCTTTGACTTTCTATTAGTATGGGTAAATACATAACTAGCATGAAAAATCACGCTTAATAGGCCACGATTTTTACATTTCTTTCTTTTTTAAAAGTGTCCAAAAATGTTGCTGCTGTTCAATAAATGTTCATATTGTGAGCATATTATTTATTATTCAAATAAGGACACAATAATTAAACCAGGACAGTGGAATAAAGTGAGACTGTCCCAGAATATTGCAAGGTATGTTATTCATAAAATACTGTATTTTTTGTTTTTAATAAAACTATTTAAATAAAACTATTTCTTATGTTTTTAAAATAATAGGTTAACTATTCATGTATAAGCAGCTTAAAATAATGATTTACATTTAAACTGGCATTTATGTGCATAAAATTAAATTTTATGTGCATTAATAACATCCTGTGCTTCTCTGAGCTTTTGAATAAAACATACTCTAAAATATAAGTGTGCTAGTAATTTGTACACATTTCGCTTTGATATTAGGGGGCTGGTGTGGAGAAAGAGCAATAGAAAGGTAAGGCCACCTTTTGTATTTTTTCATGGAAAATTTTATTTTGATATTGATCAAAGTTTAACAAAATAAAATTTGAAACAAAATTACTCTGATAATTATTAAATAGAAAATATCTGTGTATTTTTTTTTTTTTTCCGAGACAGAGTCTCACTCTTTTGCCCGGGCTAGAGTGAGTGCCGTGGTGTCAGCCTAGCTCACAGCAACCTCACACTCCTGGGCTCAAGCGATCCTCCTGCCTCAGCCTCCCGAGTAGCTGGGACTACAGGCATGCGCCACCATGCCCGGCTAATTTTTTCTATATAT
>CAUYSK010041610.1:0-21424 GCA_963575035.1 Avahi laniger | reverse complement strand
CCCCTGGAAAAATGCAATGTTTTTTCATCATTAGCACTTGGCCTTTTCCCTAAAAAAGCCACCCCTCCTCCTCACAAACCCACTTCTTCTCAGGGTGGTGGTTATGGGGATATGGAGAGCTGAGAGAAGGCTTTATTTTTTGAGTTGGTTAATTTATTTGCTAATAAGGAAGAATGAAGAGGCATACCGCTGAAATCTGAACCCAAGAGCACGTGCCAATATCACAGAGCAAATGCTTTGTAGACTAGCTTGTGCTACCTGACGTGCCTGTCTCCCTGTGGGCTCTGTCATCTTGTAGCGTCTGCTGGACCCAGACTATAGAAGGCTTGTCATCATTCTGCCTTCAAAAAGAGTATTGCGTGTTCCTCACCAAGCAAGGTACCAAGTGCTGCAGGCAGAATGATGGCTTTCCAAAGATGTCCATTTCTAATCCTCAGAAACTGGGCAAGTGTTAAATTATGTGGCAAGGGGGAAATTAATATTCTGAATGTTCAGTTGCTAATCAGTTGACCTTAATATAAGGACAGTATTCTGGATTTTCCAAGTGGGTCCAATGTAATTATGAGGGTCCTAAAATGTGGAAGAGGGAGGAAGAAGGGTCAGAGAGATGCAGCTTGAGAAAAGACTCAATCGGTCACTGTCGTTTATGAAGGTGAGCAGGGGCCATGAGCCAAGGATGCTGGTGGCCTCTAGAACCTGAAAAAGACAAGAAAACACATCTCCCCTAGATCCTCCTGAAGGAATGCAGCCCTGCCAAGACCTTGATTTTAGCCCAGTTACAACCATTTTGGACTCTGAATTTTAGAACCTTAAGATATAAATATTATGCCACCAAATTAGTAGTAATTTGTTATAGCAATAATAGAAATATAATACATTATAGTATCCATGAGATTCATGAAAGGGATGGAAGCTATATACAAAATACAGGTGGGAGGCAGATGCATGATAACATTTGAAATCAGGCCAAGAGAAGCCCAGACCAAAAACAAAAACAAAAAAAGCTTCTTGTCTCTGCCCAGAACTCACCCACTTCCAGGCGGCACACGGATACCAAATGAGTAGCAAAGTTAGGACTAGATCGTGGCATCTTCCTGCCAACAGCAAAAGTTCTTAGGGGAGAAAATCCTGTTGTTCTGGTCCACTCCAATCTCTGCCTGTTGGGTGTGTTTGCAGTGGCATCACTGTGGCTGTCAGCTCCCTGAGGCCAGGGTCCCTCTGATGTGGCCCAGGGTAGCACCTCCATTTCTCCCTGCTCTATCCTCTACATTCAAAGAGGGGGCAGGGCTGGCTTGGGCTGGTTTGGGGTCAGGCTCTCTTAGGCTATACTAACACACAAATGGCTTCTCTGCTTTCCCCAACCAGAACATGCAAGACGACCACCCCAGCTCCTTGTGCCTCCGCATCTTAAACAAGCTCAGACGTATACCCACTGCAAGCACACCTGTCATTCAGAGTTCAGCACAAAGCTAGATTTAGAGCAAAACCCATCTCTACAATAGAGTAAGAATTTCTTCATTCCCAGCCATCATTCAAGACATCTGCAAGCCAACCCCCTGAACCTAGCTCCAATCCCAGAGTATCCTTTAATGATCCCCTTCCATGGAGCTATCTCAGCTTCTTCCCAGAGACTCTGGATGACAATAAAGCCACAGTGCCTACCAGTGGCAGTGGGCGGAAACAGCACAAATATACTCTCTTCCCAGGACATAGGGGAGTTGTGCTTTGTTTCATTGAGTCTAAGGGATGTAGGATAGTATGATTTGTTAGTGTATAGGGTCAGCAAACAATATTAATGTTGTTATGGCTGGCCTAAGATGGAACCACTGCAGAGATTGATAATTGGTGTTAAACAGGTAGAGATACTAATATCAGTTTTAATATTGATAAACAAGTCTCAATGTGAAACCAAAGGGTCTGGCTAACACTGTGCTAAACAAGAATTTAACCCATTCTCTCTCTCATCCAAACTTCAGGCCCAACCTGTGTGAAAAAGAAAGTTGTCCACTGATTAGTGCATGTCGGAAAAGCATCAAGGAATCCTCCTTTTTCTCTAGGTAGCCAGGAGGAAAGTGAGACAAGGAAGAGAGACTAAACTAAGATGAAGAAACTGAATAAGAGAGCTTATTTTCCATTCCACAGAAAAGATGTGGCAAAGAATAGGAATAATAAAACAGGAGTGTTACTTAAGGAAGTCCCACAAAATGGAGAATGTTGAACAAAGTGTTGTCTCCAGAGATTAGGTTTCAATGGGAAAAGATGACAGCCACATGTCTATTACTCCCTCCAACTCCAAGCCCTGCTCCTTGGGTACACATACCAAACACAGCACAGATGTGTCACGACAGTGCAGCAATTACATTCATACCAAGCCCGTTCTGTGCTAGCTGACCAAATTTAAGCATTCTGTTTCCCATCTTGTCACACGGTCCAGTGGAAGAGTAGAGGTTATGCAATAAAAGTAAATAACCCTATAAGTGCACTCCAATAATAAAATGCAAACACCAAATAGATGTGCCATTTTGATTATAAATCTCCTTTAAGTTTTTAAAAATTCCTTTGGTTGAAATCAAACTTTAAGTATAACATCTCTATATCATTTAAGTTAAATGTCAAACGAATCACAGACTAAGAATCTAACATGAGAATGCAAAGAAAATTAACATTCCAAATAAAATTATTTTCACCTTAATCCCAGGAATTGAGGATGAGAGCTCTCAATAGTTCCTCATTGTTATCTCCATACTGGGGGAAAATATCAAAAACAACAAGATTAAAAACTTCAGTTCATCGATGTTCTGTAATATAATACAGATTGACTTGGCTGGAATCTTGGAGAGGGCAGGAGCCTGGACAGGTGAGCACAGCGGTGTCTCTGCTCATGGGGGCGTTTGCTGATCCCAACTCAGCCCTCCTGCAGCTGACCCACAGGCCAGGGGGGTCAACCTGAAGACCAGAATATGCCAAATGTGACCACTGACGATCTCAGCTAGCCACTGTGAGCCAGAGGTAACCTGCTCTCCAGGTGATCTCGGCACCTCAAGTCTTGCGTTCCAATTCAGGGAGCCCCCGATCATTTACATGACCACACACTTGGCAGAAGCACGATAAAATTCTCTCTGGAGGAAGATACATCAAGCCTAGGCCAAAAATTATTTGTACGACCATAGTGTCTGGTACAACATCAAAGATAATCAGGTTTATAAGGAAAAATACAAACACCTTGAAAATACAAGCACCACGACTGGGAAACAGCACAAAAGGAACATCAACCAACACGGTCCACAAAGATCTCGGAGGTGAAACTGACCGTATGGACTCTGAACCAGCTAAGTGTCCTGTGTTCAAATAAATGAAAGATGATCTCAGAAAAGGTTATGAGGGAATTAGTGACTATAAGTAGTGACATAGAAAATTGGGAAAAGAACCAAATACAATTTCTGGCAAGGTGATGGTGAATGGACATGCTTATCCATCCTTAGTGAGGTTTTTTCCGATGGACAAAGGAGGGAGGGAGGGAGCTGATGTGCAAAGAGGAAATAAATGGACATCAGGTGTGACCTGCAGTCAGGTTGGATAAGAGAGGGAGGGAAGCCAGGGAGTTGGGTTGGGGCTGAGGGACAGTGGCAATGCCTGCAAACCTCCCAGGAAGCTGCTTTTTAAGTAATTGCAGCCAATACATCGGAAAGATTTCTCATATTATCTTAGATCATAGAGATAAACATCTAGAAGAATATATTAGAAAACCAACGGCTTGAACCAGAATGCAAACATAAAATTAAAGATGGTTTTTGATTATAGCAAATATGGCTAAAACTGCTTGTGTTTGAGAAGGAAGAGGACAAATTTAAAAAAGATTTGAAACTTTTAGATATTCATCTTAATATTTCTTTAAAAACTAAGCAATAATAGAGGGAAATAAAATGATTAAATGTGTATTATTCTCTCCATGGGGGAGAGAAGAGTATGGTGGCTTTGAGATGATCAAGGGAATCACCACTGATCTCAACCAAAGAAGCATTTTTCTTTCTGTGAGCAGAAAGGGAGAGCAGCAGGGGAGAGATCCAGCAAGCTCAGGCTGTTGTGGTGATCTCTGATCATGCTGAAACTGGCTCAGGGACGGACCTCACTGAGAGTCATGTTAACCACTTCCCTAAGGCTCTCAGCCTGGCAAAGGCTCTGGGACTCCTGTGGAGGCCAGGACGTCCCCGGGTGGGGCCAGACACAGGCAACCTAAAACTTTCTGACTGCTGCTCTTTATGTGCAGAGAGGAGGCAGCCATGCAGCACTGTGGCGTCACTGCTGGCGCAGAAATACACAGATGTCTGGGAGGGGGTAGCAGACTCCAGCGTGAGGGAGAAATCCTCTGTGTTTGATCTAGAGACATTGTAGCCATCGGAGACTTGTCCTTTTTCAGTGTTACCAGCACCAACTGAGTGACGGATCAGCCTCAGCCCATGTCCCAGGTCTTGTCGATACCAATACATATAGATGTGGTTGTCAGTCTGGTGACACCTCAGTGTCACCTGCTTTCCTGTCTCTGTGATCTTGTGTCTTGGGTTCTGGGTGATTCCAGCATCCGTGTGTCCTGTAATAGAGAGTGACAGAGGCTGATGCTGCTATCCTAAGAGAAAGACTTGTACCGAGGTCTTGGGGATTCCAGGAAAGGAAGCCACCTGTGACCAGCCCTCACCTGCTGCCAGAAGACAAAGGGCCACATAGAAGAAGAGCCGGGGGCCCGTTTCAGGTCCAGGGCAGAATCTCATGTCTCCCAGCCCTGCTTTGGGGAAATAGAACTTGGGCTCTTGGTGATTCAATAATGTCACTGTCCCTGGCAAATGCTTGAGAGGCAGAGCTGACCTGCCACACCCCTTCACTTCCCCACAGGAACCAATCAAAATACACAGATGCACACACGAGATTATATATATATATATATATATATATATATATATGTTACATATATGCTATATATAAGATATATACGTAATTTTATGTTGTATATGTAGTAACATTTTATAATATATATGCATAATTTAAAAGGTAAGGATGGAAAGAATTTGTAGACTGTTTTGAAAAAAATCTTATAAGTACATAAGATTGTTGCTTGATTTTAGTAAGGAAAAGTATTTCTCTCTGTATATCTTATTCCCATTAGTATACAATCCCTTATTTGTACACTATTTTAAGTTTTTCTAATATTTCTGTGCTCTAATGCAGTGGTCCCTAACCTTTTTGGCACCAGAGACTGTTTTCATGGAACACAATTTTTCCACGGTCAGGGGCGGGGAGGCAGAGCTCAGGCAGTGTGACGGGGAGCGGCTGTAAATATAGACGAAGCTCCGCTCTCCCACTTTGCAGGACCCTCTGCCCTCTCCCATTTCCTGACTTACACGGAAGACAATTTTTCCATCGAAGGGGGACATGTGGCGGAGCTCTGCAGCCGGGTTCCTGACAGGCCATGGACCGCTACTGGTCTGCGGCCCCGGGGTTGGGGACCACATGTGTAAGGTACATCCTGATGGCAGTCCCTTTGCCTTTTATGATTTCTTTGCTCAAAATTCACCTTCGAGTACCTTTTACTAGGTTTTCTTTTTGCTTAAACTTTGGAGAACTGTATGTCGGTCTACATACATACCCTCTGTTCAAAGAGCCCCATTAGGCCCAGAAAAGTTTTAAAGTCTCCAGGTCAGGGTCAATACAATTCGAATACTGTTTTATGCTGTGCTGTAAATTCACCTGATAGGAGCCTCACGTCAGAGCTCAGGGCTCTGTGTGTTCTCATGGGCTTTGGGATGGTTAATTTCAGGTGTCAAACTGACTTATTTAAGGGAACCTAGACAGCTGGTAAGGCAGTATTTTGTGGTGTGTCTGTGAGGGTATTTCTGGGGCAGATTGGTGTGAGCTGGTGAACTGCACGGGAATGATCCGCCCTTGATGTGGCCAACACCATTCAGTCGGCTGGGGGCCCTAGATACAACAAAAAGGCAGCAGCAAGGTGAATTTTCACTCTATCTCCCGGAGCTGAGACACTCCTCTTCTCTTGCCCTTGGGCATCAGAACTCCAGGTTCTCCTACCTTTGGACTCTGAGACTTGCACCAGCAGTTCCCCAGGTTGTCAGGCTTTCAGCCTCGAGCTGAGAGTTACACCATCAGCTTCTCTGGTTCTGACGCCCTCGGGCCTGGACTGAGCCACACTACCTGCACCGCAGGGTCTCCCGCTCACAGATGGCTGGTTGCTGTGGGACTGCTCAGTCTCCACAACCACGTGACCAATTCCCCTAATAGATCCTCTCTCATATGTCTCTCTCTATACACGTTCTATTGGTTCTGTCCTCTGATGTACTGGAAATGCCCTTTGTCACTTTGCCCTGGATTAGGAGATATCATGGCCCCATTCTATATGGAGCCAAGACAGGACAAGCATCCTGTGGCTTGAAGCTGTATGTCCTGGAAGTTGACAGGAAATAAGCCCGAGTAACTGCATCCCATAATGTGCGGCCCACCTTCCCCTGCTGCCCAGCTGGCCTTGAGGTGGAAGACACAGTGAGCGCTCTGCTACGTCTTGTTGACTAAGGCCTAGGGAACAATGTGGAATCTGGGGAGAAGCTTGATTTTGGAGATTTGGAGGTTTGGATCCTGGCTCTGACACTTGTAAATAGGAAATACTGGGGGAGTCCACGAGTTACAGCTTCGTATGTATAAAATGGTACATTGAGATCTTCTGCATCTATAAAGTAGATACATTAATACTAATGTCCTTGCATTAAAACACATAATATATACTGCTATGGTTTGAATGCATCCCCCCCAAAATTTATGTGTTGGAAACTTGGTCCCCAGAGCAGCATATTGACAGGTTGACCCTTGGGAGGTGATTGGGCCGTGAGAACTCCATCCTCATAAGTAGATTAATCTATTCATGGATTAGTGGGCTATGGAGGGAGTGGGTCAGTTATCATGAGAGTGGGTCTATTATAAAAGCCAGTTTGGTCATTGCTCGTGAGCCCCGCACCATGTGACGCCCTGCACTGCCTGGGGACTCAGCAAGAAGCCCTCATCAGATGTGGCCGTTTGACCTTGGACTTTCCAGCCTCCAAAACTGTAAGAAGTAAATTTCTTTTCTTTATAAATTATTCAGTTTCATGTATTCAGTTCTAGCAACAGAAAATGGACAAAGACAAATGCCCACACTCTAGCCCAGAGTGGAAGCTCTTGCCATTTGCTGGAACTGGAAGGTCCTGGCAGAGATGAGAGGACATCCAGTGGGCCTGGGGCCTGCTGGGATCTGGCTGAGCTGTGCAGAGAGAATGTTAGAAAAGAACTAGAAGCATCCCTGGGGCCTGGCTAAAGCTGTGTGACAATCTCCACCCCTTCTCCCCATTGCATCCTCAGCTGGGACAGGAAGGTTTGGGTACAGAAAGCCAGTGACTCTGCAGGGCTGTGCCAAGCTGCTGGCACAGAGATACAGAGCTGAGTCCCCCAGCTCCAGGGAGCTCAAGTTCAGCTCAGAATGGTAGTCAGCAAACTGCTGGCCTGAGAATCGTTGAGGGATGTTTCCTTTTTCTCCCTGCATTTTTTCATAATATGAAATGAGGAACTGGAGTCCCTGACCCGGAGCCTGCTGGTACCAGTACACAGTGTCATGTCCAGAGAGGGGGTAGCATTTCAGAATGGTTGTTTCCTGCTTTCCTTTGATCAGGTGTCTTGGGGACTGAATGACTCCAGCGTCCCCTGGACCTGTGGAGGAAGGAGACTAAAGCTGAACACCTAGCACAGGGAAGTGTTTGATACTCCAGCAACAATCAAAAATTGTGAATTCGGGGGATGTCCCACCTGTGCTCAAGACTCACCTGCTCCCAGGAGACAAAGGGTCACACAGCAGAGGAGTCTGGTGCCCCGGCCAGAGTCAGCCAGGACAAGACTAGGCATCTCCCTACTCAGGGCGCTGGTCTCCTTGGGTGAGAAAGCAGGAGTCTTGTTCTTGCCTTTTCTCTATTTGGAGGGTTGTCTGTGATGTCACTATTCTGACATCACCATCCTATAGGCTCCCATAGGCGCCCTGCCCCCTGGACTGGCTCAGCTGACCCAGGCCTTCCCCTATTCTGCCGGCCTCCTACAGGGCAGGGGGAGCTGTTTGTGCTGAACGAGCAGGGCAGGGTTTGGGGCAGACGGCCATCCCCACAGCTTTTCCAACTGTCCTCCAAGCAGGTGCTCCTTTGTCTACACATGGCTTGGGTTATCCAGGCTGCCCCACTGAAATCTCATACTCGCCATCAAATAAATGTAGTCTCCTAGAGAGCCCTCTACCCATGTAAGGCTGCAGTTCCTGACTCTCTGACGCGATAAACACACGTGCCCATCGGTTGATGTGAGAAGACTATGATTAACCCCTCCTGTGCCAGCACTGCCTCTGCTTCCTCAAGTAATATCCCTGGCACAGGGACCAAACCAAGACCATCTCCCTTAACCCTCCCTCTTCCAGACAGCATCATCAGTGGCCCGCTCAGTGGACCCACAGTGCCCTCCAGTGGCCAGTTGTGCAGTCACTAGGATGCAGCTCTGTTGACACTGTCCAAGGAGGCTGGGTGCTTCCTCAGGCAGCAGGATCTGCCACGACACAGTTCTTGCTGATTGGAGGTTTACATGCCTCAAACTCAGCTCCTGCATATGGCAGTGAGGGAGGCATGAAGCAAACATTTTTCCAAACGGAGAAATCAAAATTCTAAATCTTGTCAATTAGTGGTGTAGGGAGATACCAGCCAGTCATCAAATGGCAGCCCTGATTTGTCTGGTGTATCCCGATTTTGGAAGTAAATCAGAAACTCTGAGCCCTGCCCCGGGGTCTGTTGGTACTAATAAAGGTGGCTGTGTCCAGAAATTAGATCACACCTGTGAGTAACAACGTGTCCCTTCTCTGTGACCTTGTATCTGGGGAACTGGGAGTCTCCAGCAACTGTGTGATCTGTGGAGACAGAATTTGGGAACAGAATGAGGAAAATAATTGTAGTCACAGTCACACACACACTCACACACACACACACACACACACACACACACACACGCACGAGACTGCTCGGTGTTCTGAAAGCTCAGCCGCCCCAGAGGACAGAGAGCGGCCCAGCAGAGAAGTCTGGTGTCCATGGCAGGGTCGGGGCAGGATATGAGGTTTTTACTAGATCAGGTCCTTGTGAACAGGAACAGAGGAGACAGGATGTCCCTGTCCCTACACAGCATTCCCACAGTGACATTCCTGAGCCTCAGGATTACCTGACACTAATTAATTAGTTAAGTCTAAGATGGCAGCAACTCTGACACGCACCTGTCTATTATGTACCATTAAGAAAGAAAAAAAATTACTGTCACTCATGACCAGAAATGTTACAAGATGAAAAATTGTGAGGCATGGAATTCATGAGAAATGGTAAACTTGAAACCAGATTTTAACACACATGATATTGTTAGGTCCATCTTGTTGTCCTCACTCCACACTCCACATGCTGCTGCCGAATCCACACCCCATCTCCAGACAGTCTTCTCACTTCTCTCCTTCTTTTCACATTGTTGGCTGGACATGCCACCAGGATGTTTCAGCAGCACTTCACGCAGGAAATTTAAATGCTGTCACCCTCCCTTGGAGATCTCCTGTTTCTGACCCCGTTTCTGCATTCACCTGGCCCTGCGCAGGGTCTGGGCAGGAGTGGAAGGTGTTAGGGTGGCGGGTGGGAAAATTTTCTGCGTCTGTGTCCTGAAAGCTGTTTGAATTCACAGTTTGGAGGGGCAAGGGAAATGTTGCCTCTGACAGGCACCAATCTAATTTGAAACCTTCAATTAATTCTGGAGGTAAAAAAACAACAAAAACAATTCCCCTTATCAATTTTTTAACCTGCATACTGTTTTATTGCCCTCGCCTCGTTATCACAGTGCCTCCTGTGCTTCTAAATCACTTCTGAAATCAATAAAGATTTCAAAATCTTACCTATGGAAGGAATCAGAACCATTTTATGCCTAACATTGTGGTGGGAGTTGTACAGTAAAAAATGGGGAATTGGTTGGGGTTCCTAACAGTCTGCACTGTGAGCAAATTAATTTCTTGTTTTCATTTCTAGCCTAACTCTCAACACTTCATTGGCGGCCCCCTTCACGCGAGAAGTGGGGAGCTGGGCTCAGACTTGAGAAGACGCTGCAAGCTGGTAGAAAACAGTTTGAAGCAGAGCAGAGAAAACGGCCTAGTGAGGTCTTTACCGCTGGCAAAAAGACACTCCGTGGAGTCCCACACATCTAGGGGATGTGTGTCCAGGTGACAGAGTGAGGTGTTTGGCTGACCAGTTTCGAAGATACCAACGTACCTTCCCCCTGAGGATTTCTCTGTCACAATAGTATAAAATTGGTGCTGGGGCATTTTTGGCTTATACCACTTTAGTAAATGTTGCCACAGGGTAGAATTTATTCACATCTGTCACCGTCCCATCCCTATCACTTACTCTCAAGAGGTCTATGTGAGTATAGTGTCAGGGAACCCATGGATGGAGGTAGAAGCTGGAGACACGACCTAGAAGGCTACATGGAAAATGTGTAGAGATGAAGGTATAGTTTTATAGATTTATAAAGATTATAGGCAAAGCAGATGCTCAGGGGGCCTGGATTTCTCCGTCAATCTCAGAAGCCATGAGTGAAGTTTTACATGGTCATTTATAGGTACAGTGATCAGTTGCCAGGGGTAACAGATTTACATAACAACAGGTAGTTCCTCTTATGTTAACAGTTTTTTAAAAGGCTTCTTCGGATCCCTTAATTAACTCTTTCTATGTGAACAAATGGTTACAAAATCTTTCAAAGACTAACATCTAAGTTCTAAGGTAAATTTATCACTCAACAGAGGGGTTAAACAGAGATACATTGGCTCCATATTTTCTTTATCAGGTTATTGTGAATGGAGACAGGTAGTCCGGAGTTTAAGCAGGAACTGTCCCTTGGGCTAATTGCTTTTGGCCACAGGTGGCTGTCTGTCTGGCGGGTACTCTCTGATCAGCTCTCATCTTGCAGGTTTTAGCAGACCTGCCTTGCTTTACAAAGCAAGTCCAAACCTTAGATCTGAGAATCCAGACACCACTGTGGGATGCAGCCGCTACTGTCTTTCAGAGATGCCCTCCTGAGGTGAAACAGTTTTCGATATGCAAACTAACACATTCACATATTCCTTCAGGGCAAAGCTCTGCAAAACTCCTGAGACATTTCTGTCTCCAATATATTTATGTTAATTTATGGAGCAACAAAGTCCAACAACACTGTTTGTTGCATCTACTAACATTTCTAGGTGGATTTTTATTTGTGTGTTTGGAAACTTGCCATTTAGAATTATTTTTCCTGCAGAAAGAACACGCTTGATATCCCATGGAACCAAAACTGAGGAGACATTGTGTGTATGACTTACAGATTCATAAAATTTCAGATCATTCAGGCAGTTTAAAGCTACTCAGCTGCTTTCTACTTAGTTCTTCTCCCTTGAAAAGGAAATGAAACACAAATTTCATGTTGGAAACTACAATTTCTCTGCTCTACTCAATTACTAGAATATCCAAATGAAGCAAAATAATATTGTGCGGTTTGCATTTACATACACACCACAATGATGGACCTCAGCTCACCCTAAGGTACGTGTTGCACGAGAGCCCTCAGACTGAGACCCCACTGCTGGGAAGTCTGGGAAGAGCTTCAGAAAGGGCAGCTTTTTCTCCTGGTTGAGGCAGGGGCTTAGGGAAGGAGTGTCCACCTCTAGCCTGTGGCTGCCTTTTTAGTGCGCAGAATAGCTGGCTGTGCAGGGCCACGGAGACACTGGCACAGAGATCCAGAGAGGTCTGCTTGCTGCAGGTCGACCCCAGGGTCAGGGGAAACCCTCAGTTTTGTTTCAGATGTTTTTCCCTTCCATGACATTTCCTGGGGTAATGCCGCTGACACTACCAGATAACAGATCAGCCTTGGCCCATGTCCTGGGTCTTGTCAATACCAGAATGTTGAATAATGGCTCCTAATCTGAGAACATTCCAGAATCATCTTTTTCCCTGTCTGTGTAATGTGTTATCTTGATGTCTGAGTGATTCTAGCACCCATAGAGCCTGTTGGAGAGACAGACATAAAGGAAAGACAAGAATTAAGAGGAAGTGGGAATCTGCAGAGGAAAAGGAAGGACAGGCTTACAGCCAGGACTTTGCAAACCCGTGACAGGGTTTCCCAGGGGAGCCCAGAATGCACCTGCTCCCAGGAGACACAGGGTCACACGGAAGAGTCTGGGGCTCATGGCAGGGTCAGGTGAGGATGAGGCTCTCCCAGCTAAATGCCATGATCCTCTCTGGTTGCTCTGCAGTGGTCCCAAACTTGTCCCCAACCAGCGACTGTTTTCATGGAAAACAATTTTTCCACAGACTGCGGTAGGGTGGATGGTTTCGGGGTGACTTAAATGCAGCATTGCATTTATTGTGCATTTTATTTCTATTATTATTACATTGTAATATATAATGAAATCATTATATAACTTACTATAGGTTGGGGACCCCTGCCCTAGGGATCAGGTGGGGGGCTGTAATGTCACCTCCTGCCCCTCCAGACTCTCCCTGGCCCAGGTCCTTTGTGACTAGGCTTAGGCAGGATGCCCCCTCCTCTCATGGAGGCCATGGCTTAGTGTAGCCTCAGGGAGGAGGGCCAGCAGCGATGTGCTGGGCTTTGGTTCCCACTTTCCCCTGAGGCAGCTGCTCCTCTGTCTGCCCCTGCCCCTGACAGCAAGGCTGTCCTGACACATTCTTCAACTGTGGCTCTCTTTAAACTCGACAGGGACCTCCCACCACTTGCATGGCAGCAGGAAGCCCAGCAATAACTGAAAACTTCAACTTCTGCATAATATTAGATTCAAACCCATTTTTTTTAACCCTTTCCCTCCTAGGGTGCTGTCTCAGACTCTCTCCAGAGCCACTTAGATCCCAGGGGACCACAGTGCCATCTTGTGACCAATAAGTGGAGTTTCATCATTGTTGCTTATGCAGTGACCAAGGGATGCTGGGAAGGTCAATATGTCAGCTGGGAGAACATTCCAGAAATCCTATCCTGAAAGTTTTGTGATCAGCTTCCTTAAATTATAATTCCAACACTAGTTGTCATCCTATTTCATTGAGCTACCATGATTAATATCCCACCCTCATCCTAACTCCTCTCACATATGTGGAAGATACAGCCAAACTGAGATTTTCTTCCTTAAAACTGTCTTCTAAAGGGGGAGGATTAGAACGAGAGAATGGGAGGAAATAATATTTCATCTAAAACAACAATGAAAGACAGAAGTTGAAATTTGAAGAGGTTATTTTACCTCCGTTATTAAAGATAAATAAAATGCCCTCCAAAATGACAATCAATGTTATTCTAAAATATTGACTAACAAAGCACAGGGCCAGTTATGAGACTGCCTTCAAGAAGAGGAATGGGCATTAATGAAAATAAAATTGACTTATAAATTACACAATGTCTTATAGGGCAATGAGCACTCAAGGAGGGAGCAGTATCTAATGGGAAAATTGGGATGTTGGACCCAAGGTCGGCAGAGGGTGATCTACAGGAAATGAATAATGAATAACATGTACAACACCCACTTGCTGATCTGAGCAGCAGGGATGGAGGAGATGATTCTGGAAGAGACAGAGGGCTGGTGGAAGATGAGGACACACTGGTGCAACATATTAGTAGTATCCTCAGGAAGTAGGAGCTGCCTGGGCACTATGGGCTGAGTTATACGACTTTCCTTTCCACCATCTTCGATGACAGTCCAGATGAACCATTTCCATTTCCAAAGATTTCCTCCTGCATCCCTCACTCCACCCCGACTTAGACTTGCTCCTAGTAGTTGCTTCTCCTCAGGTTCCCATGGACCCCCTCCCTGCTCCTTCATGGTTGAGCACCGTCTAAAGGAAAAATCGTGTCTCCCTCCTTTGAAGTCCCACAATATTTGGCATAGGCCTCTCTCAGCGTTTGATCACATGCCTGTTAACCTCATGCCTTTCAATTCTACTGGACCTAAAGTTAGGTGTGTGTCTTCATCATCAGACATGTAAACTGCCTGCTTTTAAAATTATTGCTGTTTCTTTCCTATCAAGTTATACCGAAATAGAAGAGATGCATAATTGAAGTGATATCTTAATGTAATTTAATCATGAAAACCTTTCCAAGTGCCAGAAACAATGCCACCAAAAAGAAATTGTTCTCCTTATAAGTGAGATTGTAGAATGAAAGAGAAAGCAAAGAAATATTTGAGAAATATTTGAGAGAAACTTCAGGAACCCACTCTCTCTTACCCAAACATCATTCTATGATCTCCCTTTACCAGAGAGAGAGACAGAGCCACACCTGCACCCTAGATCTGGGGAGAACAGCCCTGCTGCAGTCTGGGAGGAGCACGTGAGGAGGAGCCCCGGAGTTCCTGCCCCTAGAGCAGGTGGTGCTCTGGGTGCTCCACATAATCTCCCAGGACTGAGATAGAAAAGGACTGCACTGCATCTTGGAAAGGAGGATATTTAAGGTGAGTTTGATTCTTCTTACATTAGCCAGAAATAAATACAGGGTCATTATTGACTGGTCCAGGGCTGCATATTTTCCAAAGAAAATTAGTCCTTGCCCCAGAGTCGCTCCACACCACAGAAGAATAGTATGGCTGTAAACTGGCTGCCAGCCAGAGCTGCTGCTTCTCCCATCTCTGTCACAAGTGACTCCAGCATGTGCATATTTAATGAAAAGAAAGATAATTGCTAATAAAGAATGAGTTTGGTGTGACCTTTAGTTAAGTTCAAAATAGTTGTCACTTTTCTGGACTGGCATGCTCATACGAGACACAGACCCGAACAGCAAGGGAACTTGGGCATGAGATAGGGTAACGATCAGCTGAGGCTCCCTTAGATCGTGGCTTCTAGGAACAAGAGCAGAGAGAATCACAAAACAGGAAAACGGGTTTGATATTATGGCCTAGAAAACTTCCCAATGTAGCAGGAATAGAAGGGGCTTCAGAAGAAAGAATTGTGCTGGGGAAGTAGCCTCAGACCTTCCAGATACCAAATGCTATCAACAAATGCAGAAGAGGCATATTCCTTTCCCATGACCGAAACTCATATATGTAGGCAGCAACCTCCAAGTCCTACAGTCTACTGCTTCTCCCAGACCTGACGGCCCAGCTAAGACAAAAATTTTCTTTCTTCTGAAGCCTCCGCTATTTCTCTCACATAGGAAGTTTTCTGCCTTGGAGTATGGAGCTGGCTGTGTGGACTTCTAAAACTCAGTGGGACACGGTTGTTTCCACCACACACTGCAGCCACGGTGTTTCAGGAGTGACTCTGTGGTCTCTTTCCACCCAAAGCACAGCTGAAGTCCACATCTCCTTCTTTGCTTTTGAGACTAAACAACAAGGAGTGGCCTCTCTTTAGCATCTCTGGGAGCTGCAAGAAGGGAGGAGGTTTGTGAGCAGGAAGGAGGTGACTGTGCCACGCTGTGGCTAAGCTGCTGGCACAGAGATACATGGCCGAGTCCCCCTGCTCCGCGGGCTGGATCTTCAGCCTGGAGAACGATCCCTCAGGCCTCTCTGCAGAGATCCGATCACCAGTCAGCTTTGATTTATCTGCTACATCTTTGCCTTGGAAGTAAATCAGAAGCTGCGGGCCCTGCCCTAGAGACTGTTGGTACCAAAAAAGGACAGTATGATCAGAAATTGGATCACATTTGAAAGTTACATTCTGTCCTCTCTTTGTGACCTTGTGTCTGGGGGACTGGGAGACTCCAGCACCTGTGTGATCTGTGGAGACAGAAATTGGGAACAGAATGAGGAAAGCAATTGTAGTCACACTCACACACACACACACACACACACACACACACACACACACGTGCACACAGGTACACAATGAAACTACTTAGTATTTTGGGGACTTACCTGCCCCCAGGAGACAGAGCGCCATGCAACAAAGGAGCCTGAAGCCCATGCTGGGTCAGGGCAGGATAGGAGGGTCACCAGGTCAGGGTCACTATGAGCAGGAGCAGAAGAGGAGGGACATCCTTGTCCCCACATGGCAGTTTCCACAGTGATGTCACTTCCTCTCTCAATCTTCACGACCTCAAGAACACATAATAGAACATACTTGAATGCCTGATGTAAATATGTGTAATCTCCTTTTTAACAAAGTCAGTGCATGGGTCCTGGTGTCAAAGATTTCTTCTACCATTGACCACCTTAAGACAATTATGGAACAAAAGTTTACTATGTTGTTCCATCCTATTTAAAGTAAAATCAATATTGTTTTCCTTAAAGCCATGTGTGGTCATCTGAGTAGATTGAGGAGTCACATTAATTATGAATTAAACCTGCCTGGGTAGAACAAGCCAGGAGGAGACAGAGCTCTTTGGGGGCATGATAAAGTTCAGGGAAGTTGGTCAACATTGGGCAGGAAGGAGACTGTTATCTGGATTATTTCCTTGTTGTTAGAAGATGCTGGGATCTGTGATATCGTGGGTACTCAGCAAGTATGAGAGGAAGAATTGTCAGAGCTGTCTTCCTAAAGAGAAATTCTGGCCACTAGTAAAAAATTGTCCTGGGAAACTGCCTGTACAATGTTTGAGATGTGTGTTGTCTCTTTAGCCCTCTGTGGTCTTTCCTGTTTGGGGCCAGATCTACACACGGGGAGAAGCATTTCTGCAGCAATATATTCTCAACATCATCATGGAAAAGCAGGGCTAGGCCCTCAGCTCTGATGATTTCACTTGGATTTATCATGAGCCCACCGAGCTGATGAGCTATAAATCTATGAAGCACATTTCTCAGACTGTGGAACCCAAAGGGAGACCAGAGCACTTGCTTTAGCTATACCAGAACTGGATCCAGGAGGTAGCTAGAGATGAGATGACCTAGTGCCTGCTCTGGTCCCCTCACTCTGACCAGGGGTCCTGATATCCCCATAACTCCAGCAGGACAGAAGCTCATGAAAGAGAAACAAGCAGAAGACAGAGCCCTGCTTTGGGGCAGGAGGCAGACGGCAGCCATAGTCTTGAAAGTAAAGTTAGTAATCAAGGCTTGGAAAATCTAGAGCAGAGACATCAGACTTGTGTCTACATTCACCTGGGAAGGTATCCCCCTGGAGAGGAGCCTGGGGAATCATGGCAGGTTGAAACAGATGTGTGACCAGATGCCTCGGTCTGGGAGAATCCATTCTATACTAGATTATGTTGAGTCAATTTAGTGAAGGCAATGAACTACATTTCCCAGAGTGCCTTTTCTTTGTTGTTCTGGGTTACAGCTGGGGAAGGAAGCATTTGTGTGAAATCAGGAATATAAAGATAGAACAATCACAATTACACGTGGAAGATTGTTGTGGTCAGAGAGTGAGTTGCAGTGAAGGACAGACACCGATGTGTCCAACAAACCAAGGGAGTTCTCTGCCTTCTGCTCTCTGTGTCTAGTTGATCTTCCCAAATGTTAGCCATCAGTAGCCAGGCAACCCCCAGGTATTTGGCTGTGAACCCACAGAGGTGGCCCCCACACAGAGGCAGCAGCATCCCCAGAAATGACTTTGCTTAGACTTTTCCTACACTCTGTGGCCAAAGTCCCACGGGGTGGCCTGACGTGCTCTGATCCTCTCATGCTGTGACACTCCGGCCTGTCCTCCTGCACCGGAGCCCCAGGAGCCCTGACTGATGACTGTCTCTGTGACCTTCTGACTTCTCCCAGACCTTCTCTGTCTCAGCTCCTCCCACATTTGCATAAGGTCTAATTCCCATGATAAATCCCTTCTTCCCATAAACTTTAAAGGAAGTATAATTCCATTAACTTCCTACTGGTTTTATTGAGAGAAACATAATGGATTTTTGGAACCAGCAATGGTTCTGAGGAAAGAAAACTGTATGAATGGATTTCTAGAATGGTTCACTCACCTGTCCAGATTTACTGTGGAGAATGTGTTTGAAAGAGAAAGCAGACACCTGGGGACATCTGGTACTGCAACCACAAATGAATGCTCAGAACCAGGTCTGGACCCCTGTGATAGACATTCCCCATCAAATCCCAGGACCACCTGTGCCCAGCAATCCAAGGGACAATATTTCTTGTAATTAATGCTAGATTTCTTCGAGCATAAAGTGAGATGTAGGATGTTCCCATTACTGGTTCATCCATCCATTCACCATTCTCTATGAAATGTTTGCAATGTGCCAGACACTGTTCTTGACAAATGCACAGACGGGGCCTTGTCCCTCATGGAGTTTAACATCTAGTCACGTAGACAAAGGAACAAAAAAATATCTGGAAAATTCTAACTGTTCTAAAGTCTACTGACTAATGGGCACATGATACCATGAGAGCTTATGAGAGGGAAACTGACCTGAGCTGGGAGGTGAGGGGAAGCTTCCCTTAGGGGGTTAGGGGGCAGGGGTGATTTGGCTGAGATCCAAAGCACAGGTAGGAATTAGCCTCTACGGAAAGGAAGGCTCCATGCCCAGGGCAGAGGAAATGGCTTTGAGTCTCTGTGATGGGAAGGAGGGAGGCGCAGCTGAGGGTCTGTGCAGCCTGGCTGGAGTAGGGGGCAGGAGTGGGGGAGGAGAGACCCAGCAGGGCCTCCCAAGGTGGCTGCCCATACGGGAAAGGGAGGCTGCAGCGGAGACCATGTGAGGGCTGGGCATGGGGGAGAACCCTACAGGGAGAGCCATGTGGCACCCATGCAGAGACAGGGATCTACATGTAGCTGGAACACAAATCACGATCCACTCTGGAGGCCTCAGACTCAGGCTAATGACTAGAACAGTAACAGCCAGGGAAGCCCCATCCCCCCCCCCCAGTGGGACAGATGAGCAGAAAGGTGAGACAACAACAAGGGAGACACATCTGTGCCTGAGGCCTGGGATCAGTCCAGGCCTGGCTGAGACTTCCTGCAGGTGCACCTGGCACAGACCCAGGCTCACACTGCACTGGCCCCTCGGGGCTCCAGGGTCCTGGTGCTGAGAACTCTGCCAGCGACATTGCTGAGTTCTGGGGGTGCGGAGCCTCCCCTGCCTTTCTGTACAGAGAGGAGGCAGCCGTGCAGCGCTGTGGATCACTGCTGGCACAGAAGTACACAGATGTCTGGGAGGGGGTAGCAGACCCCAGCGTGAGGGAGAAGTTCTTTGTACTTGATCTAGAGACACTGTAGCCTTCAGGGACATCTCCATTGGCAGTGGTACCAGCACCAACTGAGTAATGGATCAGCCTCAGCCCCAGCCCAGGATCTTGTCGATACCAGTACATGGAGACATGGCTCATATCCTGGTCACATCTCAGTGTCATGTTCTGTCCTGTCTCCAGGATCTGGAATCTTGGGGTCTGGATGATGCCAGCATTCACTGAACCTGCAGAGAAGGAGAACAGAGATGACGCTGCAGCCCCAGGGAAAGTCTTCGCTCCAGATCCCTGATGTCCAAGCAAGGGCCCTGCCAGGACTCACCTGTCCACAGGAGGCAAAAGGCCACACAGCCCAGGAGACCGGCTGTCATGGCAGGTGCCAGGCAGGACAGCGGGGACTTCTGGGTCTGTGCAGTGATGAAAGGGGAACAGAGCTCTCCAGGGAGTTATTCTGAGACCTTATTTTCCCTGCCTGGGTCCCAGAGCCTTGCTGCCAGGAGGGGCCCCGCCCCCTTCCCCAGAGGGTCAAATGAACAATAAATGCACAAACGAACAGCTCAGAATGGGAAGAATGTATTTGTCCTAACTGACACAGCCTTACACGTTTTTCTAAATTTTTTTGTAAATAGTTTGTAATTGCATAAATATTTTATTACTGTGATGATATGATTCCTCATGAACACACTCCTTGTAGTTATCTAACTATTCCTGCGGTCTAGAATCTTAGGGGAAAATATGGCTTCCTGGGGCTTTATGACTCCTGTGTCCCAAATACTCCCTCAAGTATCCTTTTCTAATTAGCTGACTTGAACATTATCTTGTTAAAGTCCTCCCCCTCCAATGATTCCTTATAATGTCAGTTTCCCAAATCTCAAGGACAGCCTCATCAACATGTGAGGAATCGTTGTGCTCTGTTTCTTGTCAGTTCCCGGACAGATGGGGCCCCTGACACAGGTAGCTGGAGCACCTTCGTAACCATGCAGAGCACCTGCTTTCCTGCTTGAGGTGACACCACAGCAGCAGACAGAACCACTTCACACTGGTCACTGTCCGCTCTTTGTGGAAGGCGGTGGCTTCTCAGTGCTGCAGATCAGCTATTGGCACACAGACATACTGATGTGTGAGGGACTTGGGGAGCAGTGGCAGACTCCAAGGTAAGAACGAAATGCTCTGTTTTTATTCAAGATATCGCATTTCATGGAGAATACCTTCTTGTGCAAGATGCCTGCCATTAATGTAGTAATAAATAAAAAGCAGCTCAGAAACTCTATCTTGTTGCACAGATACCCCCCACCTTAGAAGGACGCCACACTTGGTCTAACACTTTGCTGTCATAATCTTCAAATGCTTAAAAATGTTTGAACAAAGCACCAGCCAGAAAAATCATGTAGCTGGCCCTGAGTACATGATTTTGAGTGTGAGATTCTGCGCACCTCCCCACGCACTGCTTTTCTTTTAGCACAAGCACGTGACTGGGGTCCAGGTCACTCAGCATCTGTGGGGTCCAGGAGACAAGGACACAGAAATTAAGATCAGATCAAAGGGTCACCCAGTACTATAACCTACAAGCTGGTGTCCAGCAATCCCACGAGGGGGTTCCATGGCTGTGCCCAGGACTCCTCTGATCCAGGAGAAAGAGGGACACACAGCACAGGAGCCTGGTGCCCAGGGCAGGCCCCAAAAAGAAAGAGGAATTTTCTAACTCGAGGCTCAGGTTTTATGGATTGGACACTTGGTGCCAAGGCAAAGAGAATCCTTCTCCCAATGAGACATCATCTCTAGCAAAGTCACTGTTACTGGTTTGCTGGGCCCCAGCATGCTCAGTATGTGAACACAAAGCCTAGCTACATATGTATGTGATGGGGATTCAAAATAATTTCCATAAAGACAATTAATTAATTTTGTCAAAATATCCTTATAAAATAATTTGAGTGAAAGACTGGATGAGAAAAGAAATGAACGAAAATTAATACAGAAATTTTGTAGCATCAGCCTCTACCAGCTGAAAAGACCTTTTTTTTTTTCTTTTTTTGTTTTATTTCAGCATAATATGAGGGTACAGATGTTTAGGTTACGTGTGTTGCCCTTGCCCCCCCTCTCCCCCTCAGTCCAGATTTCAAATATGTCCATCCCATTGCATGGTGCACATTGCACTCTTTGTGTACACATATACCCGTCCCCTCCTCCCTCCTCCCCCCTCCCCCCTGCCCAATATCTAATAGATGTAATTCTTATATATGCACTTATGTGTTGATC
>CAUYSK010041609.1:0-41793 GCA_963575035.1 Avahi laniger | reverse complement strand
TTAACGCTGGACACAACCCCTGTACACGTGTTTAGACAAAAATGTTAGATTTCTTGACTTGCTATTAGCTTAGTTTATGTGGAAAGGGATTAATGGTTATTTCTTCTGCTTTAAAAAACATGGAGTTTGGCCTCGTCTGGCCGTTGGCTAGAAGTTCTGAGGGCCACAGTAATGAAAGAGCTTTATTTTGGGTTGATTACTTGTAGACGTGCTGCTTCCTTTCTGCATGGGAGCGCATTGTTCTGCAGTAGAAAGCTTTTGCAAATTCCACATGTGTCAGAAAGAGTCAAAGAAAATGCCCAGTTTTGTCCCACAGGGTGTTTGGTTGGGGACAGAAGAAAGGACAGGGCAGGGGACAGCTGTTTTACATAGCATGGTCCTGTAGGAGGGGGTGATCTGTAGATATCTAAATGCTCACATCAAACAACTGGTGCAAGTCTAGGCCATAAAGTGGGCTGGCAGGCTTATTTTCAAATTTGTTTCTCTTCTCTTTTTGTTTTTGGTTCATTTGAGGCAAAGAATGTTCCATCGGGTACCTGATTAAACATAAAATTGCTATTTTCTTAGATTGCCTATTATCAAAGGTAGGTATTAAGCCGGCTGTTAAGTGTTTGAAATTATTCAAGTTGTATAAGTACTATAGTTTTGTGAATAGTCACGGTTCTTAGGATACATAAAGGAGTTCATTCCTGTGCAGACTGAACAGGTCTGTGGTAAGGGGAACTGTTAGTTATTCAGGGACAGATTTAAAAAAAAATTTTTTAAACAATAACTTTTAAAGTGAAAAATGTTACATTTTATAGTTAAATTATACACTCAAACTCACATTGAATGTATTAATTTTGCTCTCAGCTCTTAGTTCCTCTTTTCTCATTTGGGAAGTTTTGGTCATAACATACATAATATATGATTTCCTGCCAAATAGTATTAAACAAGTTTATGCAAATTGTTCCTAAGTATAGAGATGCTCTGTGAAGGAAAAGTCTATAGCTTAAGAAGTTTGGGAAATGCTTCCTATTTTGTGTTCTGTCTTTGGGATTTATAAAATAAATTACTTTAATATTTTAAAAAGTGTTTAATATAAGAATAACATCTATTGGATGTCGGGCAGGGGGGAGGGGGGAGGGGGAGAGAGGAAGAAGGGCCAGGTATTTGTATACACAAAGAGTGCAATGCGCACCACCCAAAGGATGGACATACTTGAAACTCGGACTTGGGGCGGGGGGCAAGGGCAGCATACATAACCTAAACATCTGTACTCCCATAATATGCTGAAATAAAAAAAAAAAAGTGTTTAGCCAGAGATTTCTCAAGCAAAAATCCTTTCCTAAGTGCTATCTATTAACATCTCCTTGAACGCTTTGGGAACTGCTGGTGGAAAATGTCATTTGATCAACTCTTGCGCTGAGGCCTCTTGCAGAGGTTGAACAGCGGTGCAGGGAAGCTGTCTTGGTGATGAACCCATCCAGACGTTGGTATTCTGCTATCCCAACAGCTATATTTCTGCCTGAAGTTGTCTTCTGTTTGCTGCTGTTTTTCAGTTCCTTTTTTTAAAGTCTTAGAAACTAAGTCACTATTTGCTTCTCTGTAACAAAAGCCCTGACTGATACTTCAGTCCTCTTAGGAACACAATTCTTTTCCCTGAACCCTTGTGCTCTTGGGACCGGTCTCTAAGGCATGCCTCTGGGCACACTAATAGGTTGCCTGCCCACTTGCACGTCTGCGTGTTGCTTGTCAGGCAGACCACCGATAATAGCCTGAATATTGAATGTCAATCACTTAACGAATGTTTATTGAGTATCTACTCTGTGCCAGACAGTCTTCTAAACTCTGGGTATAGCAGACAGGGAACATGTCAGATAACTTCCCTGCTCTAATGGGACTGATAGTGGGGGAGCCAGGCAACAAACACACATGTTGGTAGATAAAGAATGATGCATGCTGTGAATGGGTAAGAAGATTGAAAAATCCAGAGTAACAGAACACATGGCTATTTTAGATGGTGTGGGCTAATAAAATCTCCCACTGCATGAGAATCTGAGCTTCAGTCCAACTGTCTAGATCTATATCTCTGGTACTCTGATAGGGTAAACATGCCAACTATGTTATTAAGCAAGGTTGCTTATGATAAAAGTGATGCCAGATTAGTAAATTACATCTGAATCAGGATGGAGGTGCCGTCTGGAGTCTGGCTTCTCTGAGCCAGGGGTCTTGTAACTAGCATTTGGGTTGTGGGGACTTTGTAAGATGTGTCTATGGATTTATTGCAAGAGTTACTGATTCTTGTGGGACAGCCGGCGTTTAAGCCAGAGCAGCTCCTGCGCTGCCCAGCATGGATCTCTTCTTGCCCTGGTGTGGACCATAGCACCTGAGTTGCTGTAAGGATGCCCAGTGCTGTGGAACAACACCGGAGGCTATGGTTTTGGCAGGCTCAATTTGTTCCTGTCGGACACTTTTGAGTGAACTGTTGTCATGGGCCGCATATTGTCTTCTGAGACTGCGTGTTGAGTTTAACCTGAGAAGGTTTCTCGGTGGGCAAAGCAGGAGAAGGGTCTGAATGAGCAGAAAAGTGAGAGCGGGAGCCACGGGAAGATGGACTTTGGGAGGGGGAACTATAGGCCAGAGGCCCCGATTGACATGATTGAAGAGAAGCAAGAAGGCTGGCGTAGTCTGGGCACAAATTCCAGACAATTGCATCCATGATCTCATTCGTGTGCCTAAACTGTGGGAGAGGAGGTGTGCACACGCGAGTGACCAACACAAGGCAGGGTTCTGAAAGTGTTAATGGAAGGCCCCTTTTTTTCCTTTTGTAAAATTGTCATTCATGATGAAAAAAATGTGCTTTTATGCTATTTTGAAGCAACTAAAGTGTGATTTATGTTTTACAACATACAGAACTGCTTTCATGTGCTTTTGTGGCCGATATCACACTCCCTGTAGCTACATGTCTTTTCCCCATCTGGGAAACTATTACCACCCTCTTCTTGCAACCCCTACCCCCAAGTATTTTATGTAATTGACACAATCTCATGGTAAGATAAGCATGATTATCTACAGTTTTCAGATGCAAAAGTTAAATGGCACAACTGGGGGTATATAAGAAGGTGGTAGAACCGAGACAGATCTTTTGACAATTGCTTTTCTATTGCTCTCCCGTTGGTTGGAATCTTTTTTTTTTATTTCATCATATTATGGGGGTACAGATGTTTAGGTTACGTATGTTGCCCTTGCCGCCCCCCTCCATAAGTCCGAGTTTCAAATATGTCCATCCTTCGGGTGGTGCGCATTGCACTCTTTGTGTATGTATATACCCGTCCCCTCTCCCTCCTCCCCCTCCCCCCTGGAATCTTTGATTAATGAGACATATCTGGCTTGCTCCTCTTCCTCTCTATGCGGCTGAACCTTCTGGTGTAGTCTCTCTGCATTCCTCTCTGCCTCTCAAAGAATCAGTTCCTGTACAGAATCCCATAATCGGACCCGTCACAGCCGTCAGACTTGCTGTGGCTGTTTCTGATTGTGGTCTCAGTTGTTCCGCTTCTGCTCCCATTTCCCAGGCTGTGATAATTGGCTGTCACCAACCTGGAGCACCTACTACGTCAGATGCTTTATCAATGAGCTGCAGGTGGGATTGTTTGACTTAGTTGAATGCCCTACAAAAGAAGAGTGCTCCAAGTCAGAGGAGGAATAGCCTTGATTTTCTTCTCACTTCCCTCTTCCAAATGCGATCTCTTGCTATGTATCTCTAAAAGGATCCCTAAGAAACTAAGATTGCTGGAATTTGATGGGGTTTGGTTCGAAGAGCTGAAATCCAGCTGCGGGAGTTCAGAGGTTTCTTGGCAACAACAGGGGGCAGCAGAGAGTTGTTGCAGAGGGATGCTATGGTGGACCCAGAGGTGGAAAGGCTGCTCCATCAAATTACAAGGCTACAGCCAGGAGCCAGCAACTAAGGAAGAGTCAGGATCAGCCAGCCTTGAAAATGGACTAGGAAGCCATGCAGAAGCAAGGATGACAGAAGAATCAAAGATAGAAAATAGATGCCTTTAAGACAACACTGTCCAATAAAAATATAATGTGAGTCATAAATATGAGCCATGTATGTGCTTAAATTTTCTAGTAGCTACACTACATAACATTAAAAAGAAACAGATGAAATTAATTTCAACCATATGTTTCATTTGACTCAATAAATCCAAAATATTAACATGTATTAACACAAAGGATTATTAATTATTAATACTCTACCTTCTCTTTTTTATATAACAGTTTCAATATCTGTAGTGTATTTTATACTTACAGCACATGTCATTTGAAACTAGCCGCATTCCAGGTGTTCAATAGTCACATGTGGGTAGCTGCTACCATACTGGACAGGGCAGCTCTAAGATAATTCTAAAAAGAGAAAGTGAAGGTGTCAGAGATGGTTGGGAGAAGGTCATCAGAGAGGGAGGCTGGAGGCACAGACAACCCCGACTGGCAGTTGTACCTTTTTGACAAAATGACAGTGTGAAACTTCATTTTACCAACAGGACTTTGCCTTTTCTAATTTATTATAATATAACTCTTTAAAGAATATGGATAGGAAGTACAAAATATCTGAGCTGGAAGGTTTCTTAGAGACTTTATGCTGAATTGCAGGGATTGCAATTTGTTTTCTACTCCTGAACCTCTTATGATCAGTTGGTTAAAGCTGCCTAGACTACTACTGTGTTGAGTAGGAGTCTGAGGTTGTATCTTACCTTGGTAAGAAAGAGCACTGTGATTGTCTTCCAGGGATGCGATGCACATTTGCTGCTACCTCTGACATAGCACAAAGGTCTCTACATTCTGGAGACCTAGCAGACTCTTTGTGAATTCTTTTTTTTTTTGAGGCAGGGTCTTGCCCTGTTGCCCAGGCCGGAGTGCAGTGGCATGATCCTAGTTCATTGCAGCCTCCACCTCCTGTTCTCAAGTGATCCTTCTGCCTCAGCCTCCCAAAGTGCTGGGTTTACAGGCATGAATCACCGTGACCAGCTTCCCTTTGTGAATTATTGAACATTACTGAGCTCAGTTTCTTCATTTGTAAAATAGGAATAATTATCCATGCTTTTCAGGACCGCTGTGGGTATCAAATGATATACATGTTAAGTGCCTGGCACATAGTTACCATTCTGTAAACGTTGGTTTCCTTCTTATTTTCTGTTTCACTATTTGATCAATATTTGTTGAGCAACCAGTTTGTGCTCAGTATTGTACTGTATAGTCTGGGGAATATGATATGTGAAATACTGTCCGTCCTTATAAGGAGCCAGGTTAAAAAAATTATCACACATTTCATAGTGGGTGGCCCAGTGTAATATATATTTAAGTGCCTTATTGTGGATCAGAATATGTGTTATTACTATTAAAAGGAAAATAAAAGGAAGTTAGGGAAGGCCTTGAGGAGGATATAGATCTCACGTTAAACAGATAATATAATTAATCATGATATTCACAAGAAATAGACCATTTTAAAGGACGTGGACTTACAACTCTCAAATTTATTCCCTAAGTGAGCTCTTAAGCCTATCAATTCAAGCGCTACCAATCGATAACCACATTTTTGATTTGTGGCTTATGCTAATGAGTTAGTGGAATTAATACTATATTTTACAGTTGGCTATAGACATCATTACGTCTCGTTTGTTAAAGTTGTCAGCTTTCAAAGCAGAAACTTTTTATTGTGCCCTAAAATTATGGATGCTTTGCAAGAACTGAGTAATGGTTCCAGTGCAAATTGTCTCCTCTGATAATCTCCTCTTGTTGAGATTTCTTAGAAGGCGAAAGACCGTAGTACAGCTACAGTTTAAGCCATTTCTCATTTCACCTGCTTCAATTCCTTCGCCTTTAATTCCAAATCATTTTATTTCCTGCAGCCAAAATGAGTCTTTGAACTTTGCAGTCTTTAATCAGAAGATTCATTATTCCAGAAATATGCCTAGGTTTATGATTAAAATAAGTCAGGCTGCACACTTTTCATTTTTCCTGTAGGAACCCAACAGCAGGCAGTAAAGAATCTGTCAAAGGTTTGCTTCTTTTAACAAATATGAAGGCCAGCCATTTCGAGCCCTGAAGCTGTTAGAGGATTTCTAGGCTTAATGAGTTTATGCATTAAAAACATTTTTTTTTTTTTTGGTACAGAGGGATTCTGGGAGAACTTTGGAATCTTGCTATTCTAATGGCTTCCCTCTCAAGATTCGTTGCTTTCAATTTTTAAAATGTGTGTCCATGTTGCCTTGTGACCCAAGCAGACACATATACAAATAACTAAAAGTAGAGTTTCATAATCTGCCATCTGCATTTACTTCATGTGATGTACTTGATCTTTTCTCTATTCCTTTCTCTTCTAATACGTTCATTTAAAAAATTAAATTGATTTCACAATACGCTAAATGGTTGTGGCTTACAATCTTAAAATGCTGCTCTATATGAACCCAGAAAGTCCCTTGCAGACATAATGGTTTGGTATAGACATTGAGTCATTGTGCCAGACATGAGAAACATAGGTCAAAGGTTGAAATTTTCCACTAGTTGGCAGCAAAGGAGCATCATAGTTTCCCATCACAAAGGTAAATGTTTGGACAGGACGCAGAATCTCAAGCCTTTGACAGTGCTACAGATTTTAGCTTTCCAGAGGCCGAAAAGAGCTCCCATGGAAGATACCTGTTTCTGATCATGTCATGGAACATATTATCAGGTTTATTTAAAAATTGTGTTTCCTAAATCAGCTTATTTTTTTGACCTATCCCTAAGGGGAAGAAAGCACATAACAAAACAGTATGTATAATGTGGTCCTATTTTGTGAAAAAAAAATAATATATATATATATACATGCATAGAAAAGTGTATTTGTATTTAATACATATATATCAGATTGGCGGGATATAGATTTTATCATTGCCTTATTTTTTATGTTTTTTATAATGATAAAATATTACTATTAAAAGTACAAATATTTATATATTACTCTAACTCAATAAGCTAGTACTAACCTCTTAGCACTGTGTGAACATTCTGTGGGAAATACGAAAAGAAGCCTGAATTGTCCAGCTGATGCTATTCGTCTGCCTTCAATAGAGGATGCAACAAGGCATAACAGAGACAAGAACTAAGTTCTACTCCTAGTTCTCAACCTAATTGGTTGTAAAGTGTTGGATGTATGGGCTCACCCAAACCCTGACCTTTCTTGTTGATAGTGAGAGGTTGACACTTTCCTATCCAGTGCCCTGTTGTCAGCGGAAAGGCTGATGCCCGGGGTTTTTCAGGGATGGGCATATTATTTTCAGCCTTGGACTTAGGTAACACTAAGTGGTACATGTGGAGTCATATCTGGACCTTCGCCTCATTAGCCCTTGTACTACCAATGGATTTAATAGCTCACGTGTGATTTATAAGTTCAGGGTATCAGGTCTGTGTACAAACCGGCACAGATCACTGATCTTCACTTTTGCTTACTTTAGTGTTAGAATATGGGAAGGTTGTGCCATGGGACCACTCAATTCAAACTATCAAGGGGTTTGACAAGGTTATTAGAATACATAAACTCGGTTTAGTTGACACTTAGCAAAGCAAATTTATTTCCCCCTCTAGTTTTCAATACGCAACCTCTTATAACATTAGCTTCAGATGATTGGCACAGCAAACAACTGCTAATATATTCTTGTCCTGTCACTGTCTATTTAGGGAGTCTTTAACACAGCTGTTTGACACAATACAAGTTAATGCCTCTGTTAAAGCCATCAGACTGTGACTCAGCAATGTGTATCCAGGGAATCTTTCAGGCTACGCTGTTGACGTACTGTGCCATATTGGTTCCTTGGGTGTAGTTAGAGTTTATAATGCCCATTTGTATACAGCAGTCACATAGCATACTGGTCCATGTGAGCAGAGTAACAACAGGTACTGAGATTGCCAGGAATTTGACTGGGTGCAAGTAGTTGAAGTTTGAGTGGGACGCATGTAGGAAAGCAGCAGCGTGTGAAACCGAAATGCCCTACGCCTCTCGCCAGGCGCCTTATGACAACATCTCCACATGTTACTGTACGCCATTGCTTTTCTAGTGTGTGTGCTAACTTGGCAACTGCTTCTTCGATAGTGCTGGGGCTCAGAAAACAACACCCCAAAATGACAGACTCAGAAGCAGGCTCAGAAGCAAAAGTTTCTCTCTGACCTTCTCTTGCCCTCCTGTCTCTGGCGCCTTCATCTCCCCTGAATCTAGGCACAGAAACCAGAATCCCTCTTTCCCAAGGTGGGTCATGGAAACCGGAACCCCTTTTCCATAAAGCCAGCCATGAAGCCTAAAAATATTACTCTCACTTTCCCTCCACCTTCTGGGTAAAAACTGGCCATAAAAAAATTATCTGACTGATCTCGTTTGATTGTAGGTCACAAGACCCCCATTCTAGAGAGGGTCCTGCCCCACACCCAGGAGGAAGGAATGGTGCACAGAGAGGCCAAGAAGAATCTAGACAGACAGGCTTTGCTGAGTTTTCCCGCTGAGTCTATTAGCATTAGATCATACCCTTTTTGTCCAATCATATTTCTACATAGTTGTCCATTCTCTTTTGAACCTAAGCATAAAAATGGACAATTTCCCCTGTGTCTTTGGGTATTCTTTCTGAAGGCTCCCGTGTCACATAAAACTGTGGTCCCATAAATTTGTATGTCCTTTCTCCTATTCATCTTCTTTTTGTCAGTTATTTTTTCAGTGAAACTCTAGAGGGTGAAGTGGAAGTTTTCCCTTGGCCCCTACAACAGCAATGGCCTTCACCTGTTCATGGCAGTACCCGCCAGCATGCTTCGCACAGACTTGAACTTCCTTTAAGAGACTGCTGGTATTTCTCCTTGTCATCTGCGCTAGGCCATTCTAGAGGGGACATCTGAGCTCTGAGTTGTGTCCTCTTGTCAGCCCCTACTGGCAGGCTCCACTTCTGCCCTGTATAGTGCCATTGCTGCTTCTGCTCACCCACATACTGATTTATTTCCTTATTTATTTATTGTCTCACTTTTAGGTGTTATAGCAAAAATGTACTTAATAACATAAATTATAATGTAAATATTATCATTGGATAAATATAAGTTATGGTAGGAATTTAAAACTACAAGGATTATTTCCTTTTTCAAGAATCTCTAAGCCTTTTGGTTTTGAATCACTTTAGGGTCTAATAATAGCTAGAGGGGCTCTTGCCAAAAAAAATGCACAAATGCACAGCAATTGCTGTCTACAATTTCAGGGGCTCCTTGGACTTTCTGAAGTCCAAGCATGTGCCAGTAGATGTCTGTAGAACCCACGCTAAGACTATTGTTTAAGACTTTCTTTTATTTATAGACTATTAGCTGAGATAAGAAGGTGACTTGTCATAGAGAATATATGTCTCACCAGGAATATCCCCTAGGAGGAGGAGTTACTGGTTTTAAAGAGGACTGGACTTTCATGCTAAGAAATATATGCAGTGACCCAGACCCAGATCCAAGGCAAATGTGTTTCCTTTCCCAAATTTTGGACAAATATCTTAAGTACTGGTCTTGGTGATTTATTTGCTGAATTGAGGCAGTGGTACTTAACTTTTGAACCACAATAGGGCGGTGAATGGCCATAAGGAACTGAGTACTTGCAGAATACTGTAGCCTTTCTTCCTCTCATCATTTAATACAGGGGTCCCCAACCTATGATGGGTTGTGTAATTATTTCATTATATATTACAATGTAATAATAATTGAAATAAAGTGAACAATAAATGCAATGCACTCGAATCATCCGGAAACCATTCCCCCCATCCCCCATCCCCTGTCTGTGGAAAAATTGTCTTCCATGAAAATGGTCCCTGGTGCCAACAAGACTGGGGACTGCTGCCTTAATATACCACAGATCCAGGCTTTTCCTCCTCTGTGATTACTGATTTCCCTAAGCTGTTTTAAAGATATTCTAATTTAATATCCTCCAAAATGTAATGTTTCAAGTTGAGGATAGGAAAAAAGCCTTTGTTTGGTGGAGAACAGAGAAACTCCCATTTCCTGTTCTTTTCTCATCCCCTTTTACATATTGGAAAGCACGGTGTAGAGAAGTTTTGGGATGGTGAAGAGATCAGGGCTTGAATGCCAGACAGAAACAGATTTAAAACTTAACCTTACCATGTACTATCATAGCTGTGTGACCTTGGTCAATGTCATGGAACATCTCTGAACCTCCATTGCTTCATATAGTAGTTGAGAGATTACAAAATGATATATGTGAACAAGTACATCGTTAGTATTCAACATATAATAGTTTCCCAGCTGTCCTATTCTTTCCTATCCTTTCTCCTTTGAAGGCTTTGGGCAATGTATTCAGGTCAAAGGAAAGGGATTGATTCATTCATTTGTTTATTTGTCCATTCATTCATTTGTTCAATTCTATAAACAAGAACTGTTTGTTCATTCATTCACTCATTCATTTGTTCATTCAATTCTATAAACAGGCTTTGACTACTTACATTGCATTAAGTGCTAAAGAGAAATGAGCAAGTTATTGTCCCTGCTCTCAAAGAAATTACAGTTTGAGAACATATTCATAAGTAACTAACCCTACGTAGAATGTGATACTTCCCTGAAGTTCCCAGAGTTGGATCTGCTAAGCCCTTTCCCTTTGGGAGGTCCTCACTATGTTATATTGCTAGAGATTAAGAGAAAAGGAAGAAGGAATTTCCAACTGTACTTCAGTACTCTCATGCAGAATAGGAAAAGGCATTTACAAATCCACAGGGTTCAGATTGGAAGATCTGAGGCAAGAAGATGGATGGCTGCGTCATGCCAAATAATCCTAGCAATTTGACTAAAACAACCAGCTCATCAATAAAAAAGTCAAATTATTGGTTTAGCTTAATCACTTGTGGATCTAAATAATGGCTAAATTGAGTTTGCATTATTTAGTCTTAAGGGCTGCTTAACATCTTAAAAATGCAAACCTATGGTAAGAGCCCTTAAAGAAAATAGTAACCATTAGTGACTTCTGTTCTCAAACTTCTTTCGGTTTAAAAAAAACATTCTTTTTGTTCAAGTGACTCCCTGGTAAGCATTTAGATATGAGTGGAAGAACATTAATTTAAACCTTAGGGGTTCCCTTTAGTCTATGTTAGTTTCTTTAGGCATTTAACTTCAAAGAAATTATATATGTTCCAGCGAGAATAGAGGATAGCACATTGTTTTCAAAGACTTTGGTTGCTGTTATATATATTTTCTTCTTAAAAAAAAGATAAGTAACATTTTTCTACTTTCACTCTTAATAAGCTCAATTCATGTGGCTTGCATTGGAAATGAGAATATTATAAAAGTCCTAAAGAGTTTCTCCCAAGAACATGATGTTTAAAATGTTAATGGAAATTAATGAAGATGGTTTGATTTTTAACTGTATTAGTGCAAAAATATCTACTATCTCAAAAAAAAAAACCCAAAAATGACTAAAAAGAAAGAAAAGCCCTCAAGATTTTCAAGTTCAGAGGCTTTCAGGGAAATTGGAAATATTGAAAAGAGTTTTATTAACTTTACTAAAATTTTTTGAAATAGAGTACAAGAATCAACATTTTTTCTTCTAAGATATTCTGTCTTTAAAGGGGAAGCTTCTAATATCAAGACAATCTATGCATGTTGAGCTATAATTTGGCTATAGCGGATTATCAATTTTTTGTCATCGAATGTAGTAAAGAGAGAATAACAGAAAATTATACATCTAAGAATTTGTGACTGTTTTTGAGCACTAGAAAAAAATGCTCTACCTGTTCCCAGTTTAATCCTTTCCCCCCACCCCTCAAACTATGCAGTTTCTATTTCTTTAATGGCTGTCATTTGGGACTGTGGTTCCCAACAGCTCTGCCTTCCCGCTCCTTGCAAAAATTATCTTTCATGAAATGTAGGAAACTGGCCACACAGCAGAAGTGGGTGGCAGGTGAGGCAGGGAAGCTTCATCTGTATTTACAGTCGCTCCCCATCACTCACATCACCGCCTGAGCTCCGCCTCCCCTCCCACCCCCAATCAGTGGAAAAATCGTCTTCCATGAAACCAGTCCCTGGTGCTGAAAAAGTTGGGGACTGCTGATTGAGGATGAAGTCTCAGCGTTCAGTTATTGAAATTCTTTTCTCACTCATGCTTGATGGAGTTTTTATGTTCCTCCCCAAGACTTTTTTTCTGCCTCAGATAATAGAATGCTTTGCAATCTAGGAAAACACATATTTTTTTTGTTGAGAAAAGAACGGAACTTCTATACTTGGCAAGAGAAGGCCATTTAAAATTCTAAAAAGTTTTTTCCCGATAAGGCCAATTTGAAGGGAGGACATGTATGCTTAATGCAGACCGTTGACATTGCCAGCAAACATGATAGATGTTTCCTGCTGTTATTTGCTGCTGTTGCTGTTTGAACAAAAGCTATTCTGAATCACAATCCATCTTCCCCGTTTAGCTAAAAAGATCCAATACCTATGCAGTAAGAGTTGAAGAGCCAAGCTAGAGAAAGTAATTTTGTCCCTATGAGGAGGCCAACTAATTCATAGGAACAGCAACCAAATGTGTTCCTACAAGACTGAAAGATTTTTTTGTAGATATATATATAATATTGATACACAAATTTCTAACATAGCAAAGCATGTGGCTCCTTTTTGTCATCTGAATTAAAACTGTCCTCTATTTGTCATCCAAGAACCCATCACAATATGCTTTCAAACTACCTTTCCGCCTTTAGTACATGTCACTATTCTTCTTCTGCTATTACATCTATACTTCATCCGAACGGAAGAACTACACAAAAAGAATGTTACAAGATTTTTTGGTTCTATACCTCTCCTCATGTTTTCTTAGCCCTTATCATCTCTGTCTAAAATTTTGCCAATTTTTTCAGGTCTGATTCATATGGTATGCTATAATGGAAACAATTGAATGGAGCCAGATATAACATTCTTTCTTCTTCTCTAGAGGGGAAGGGAGGTCATTGGTTGTCTCAGTAATATTGGGACTTTCCTACTTGGCTGTGGCTGAGTGCTCTAAAGGGAACTTGGGTCCCAAACAGGGCCAATCTGATTCTTTAAATGAGGTATTAGAACTTGAACAGAGAGACCCAGGTCTCCCTGGGAGCAGAGTCATCTCAGTGGCTAATATTTTGCTTATGAGATTTCCCTCTTTTTTTTTTACTATTATTTAAAAACTTGTCTTATTTTATCTATATGACTATAAGTTTTCTGTGGGTAGGGAAGCTGTTTTGCTTATTATTTAAAATTTCTTTATGACACCTAGCATAGTGTCTGTCATGTACCTATTCAAAACATACTCGTTGAATTTAATAGAATGTTCTTTGAACCAGGTGTAGAATTTTGGCCATAGTTTACTAATACTCTGGGATGGGATATTAAAAATGGTCTAGGGTAGATGCATCCCATTAAACTAAAGCTATATATGTTGTTGTAAAAAGAAAAACGAAATATATATGCAAAATTTTGGTGACAGAAATGATGACTTTTAACATTGCTCTATAACGTTTTCAACTTATAAAACATAATAATCAAAAAACATTATATAATACTTCAATTAATATTCCCTAGAATATATTCCAGGGAAGATTCCTATATATTCTGTATATTCTAGGGAATACACACACACACACACACACACATACACGCACACACACACATACATACATATGTCAGTCACTATCTCTATTTCTCCTCTGATCTGGAGCTGTTGGCATAGTCTTTACTGTATATACATATATGTCCCATGCTGTGTTTGGTATGTGAATCAATGAAGTGATAGTCCCAGGTTGATCTCCACTGAATGTTTTTGAAAGGAATGAAAAACTTCTTCACATTTGGTTTCTTCCACTGGTGTACCTGTCTCCCTAATGAATTAGAATCGTCTTCTGTATTTATCCACGACACCCATTTCTGTGTCCTCTTCACTTGGCTGACATTTTCTTTTTCCAAATTATAGCCCATTGTCCTTGCTTCCTCTGAAAGTATTGGATCCTGTAACTCATATCTGTTAATAAACTCGTAAAGCCATTTACAGAATATTCCTAGAGATGCAGCATGATTTAGTAAAGAGAAAAGACGCTGAACTTAAGAGTCCAGAGTCTTGGATTTAATCCTTCCCAGGTCCGGCATGCATCCAACAGGAATCACATCCCTCCCTGTGACCTTGACCACATCCCACAGCCTGATGAGCCTATGGTCGTCTTCTATAAGTTGGAGACAGTAATAGCTCCTGACTGCCTCACAGCTTCTTACGAGGAACAAATAACACAGGACTTGTGGACAGTGTTTTGTGACCTGCAAAGTACTTTGCCAACCAAAAAGCTTAAATGCTGAGTAGGTGAAGTAATGGTGCCACTCCCAACAGCAGCAGCAGTAGCAACAGTAAAGAGAACAAAATCTAGACTGCAGATGGAATTTCAACACACTCCAAAGATGAAGAAATAAATATATATAATGCAATGGGATAAAGAAAAAAATGTACATCAGTATTTATTTTAGGGAGGAAACTATATATGTTTGTAAAAACTCCCTGGTGAGTACTTGGGGTGAAGAGGGGACCCTAAGGCACCTGGGTGTGTGTGAAATTGATCAGCACTTGGTAATGGGAGGAAGCGGCTTCAGCTGCTTCAGGGAAGGACGGATGGGTGATGAGAGAGAAAGAGAAAGTTGGAGGCTATGAAGCCAGAAAGATGGCAGAGGGCTGACTTCATCCCTTCCTGGGCATGCGCACATCATTGGTACATCCGAAACATTTCTTGTGGAACTGGTGAAGTTGAGCCCAACCACTGAACGTGTGGGGCACAGGAGGGGTGGGACAGAGGAATTCACGGAAATAGTAGGGGACTGTGGGCAGTCACTGGCATGGAATTGCACTTCAGGTCAACTCTCGTCAGCTTTCTCAAGGGCAGCTGACACCCGGCTCACGCTGCAAACCAAGCCTGCCATCTTCCCACCAATACTGGCTCCCACTTCTGCTAGTAGCACTACAATATTTCATTTTTCCCTTCCCTTGTCTCATATCTAGTCAGGGCCCAAATACTGGCAAACTTTTTATTCAACTGTCAGCAGAAGTTATACATAATATGCCCAAATTAGTCATTTCTAACCTTGATTTTTTTAAACCAATTAAAAAAATTGGTCAGGAGAACCTGGACCACATTTAACATTGAGAATTATTAAATACAGCCCAATAATGATCTTGCTGGAACACCAGCTGCTTCAAAAATATTGTTGTCATTTCATGTAGAATTATAGATACCCTGTGTACTATTTATTTAGGCCAAGCAGTCTCATTTTAAGGGGGAGCCATTAGATATGCCTTCAGGGAAGTTTTTTGTTTTATTTACACATGCTACTATGAGAAAAATGAGGTTGTGCAGGTTAAGGGTGATTAATGATAGCATTTCCAGGGCACAGAGATTCCCAGTGGAATCATCTGAGTTCTGCATAGGAGTTCAATGTCTCCTCAAGGTTGTTTGTAGACTAAACAACCTTGGCTTTGACCAGTTGTTGGATACTTTATTGTTGTTTGTTTGCTTGCTTGCTCTGGTGGCTCATTTTCTGCTTGTCATAAGAGCTTTGTTTGAGACTTTTGTTTTAAATCAGGCTACCCAGAGAAAGGAAAGGATTAGATTAGGAGATTCTGAGGCAATGAGTTGACAAGTGCACGTTCCATAGTTTCACTGCTAAGGCTAAAGGTGGCAGTGACATGGAACCAGTTCCCAGGACTACTAGCAGGCAGGGAAGACATGCTAGTTATCCTTCCAAATATCTCCAGAGAAATTTGTCGAGATGTTGATAATCCTCCCATATCTTCTTGGTATTTAGAAAACTGAAAGGTGTTCTATTGTTAATCAAAATTATTATTATAATATTTGTTCTCTTATAAATTCATTCTAAGAAGTGATTTTGATCAATATTGACCAACTCAGGTATTCTGCCCTGATTCGTGTTGGGTTTATATTTTCTAGTTTGGATATTTACAGTAATCGCATTAGTTATGAGGTAGGTGGAGGTGTTAAAAGAGGGGAAAACGGTGCAATCAAGTGCTTAACATAGTAAGAAGAGGAATATATTAGTGAGAGCACCAAGCAGGGTGGCAATGGCCAGCCCAAATCTATGCTGACAAATGGCGCTACAATGAGGCCTGATGGCACAGGGATTCAGTTAAAGTCTTCAGTCAGCTGGGACAGGACTGAGCCGTCAGTGACACATGTAATTAGATATCCAAGCAGACCACGGAGCCAAGTGGAGATTGGCTGGGGTCACACCACAGAGGAAGGGCAGGGATGTGAATGCAGAGGAAGGTCTGAGACCCACAGGTCACACCTTGAGGAGGGAAGAAGCAGAGCGTGATTATCTTAGCTAAGTGGCCAAACCACACTCAGACCCAGGGTCTCTTTTCCAGCAGGGGCAGAGGGAGACTTGTGACCTTGAAGACTCAAAGGGCAAGCTGCCGGCGAGGACCCAGGCAGGCAGGTCAGCAGCTTGAGAAGGCACAACTGTAGTTTCACGGAAACCGCAGCCTGGTTTACTGGGATGGAGGCAGGGTCTCTGGCAAACAGGCCTGTTGGTGAAGAACCGAGGTACCGGTTAAATACTGCCTTCCGCTAGGCAATATGTTCTCACCTTTGCCTCTTGGTTTACTGGTGTTCCCTGGACACTACACCTTCTCTAGAGCAGGGCCGCATCTTATCTTCCTCAGTGTCTATACCCCTCAGGCATAGTTCTTAACACAGGGACGTATTTAGGAAATTTGATTAAATGACTTCAATCAAGGACTGATATAAGGGCAACAAACCAGGAGCTTGGAGAATCGGAGAGACCGGGAGAAGACCAGTGGCAAGACCGACTCAAAGCTGGGCATGTGCATAATTGCCATAGGACTTATGTCAACATTTAGGGTCTGGACTGGGCCTAAAGTATGGAGTATAACTATACTCACAGGTGTGTGGGAAAAGACCTCCTACTGTGGAGTTCGAAGAGCTATAGCAGTGGGAATTTGATCAATAGTTATAATTATTTTTTTTGACGTGACTATCTCAGAGGAGATTAAAAAGCACAAAATATGATTGTATCAGTTCACTTTTGTTTTCTAGTAATCCATCCCCAAATGTAGTGGCTTAAAAGAATAAACATTTATTGTTTCCCATGATTCTGTAGATTTGCCCACTTGTTCTTCTAGTCTGGACTGGCTTAGCTGGGGCTGGATGGTGTACAGTGGCCTCATCTACGTGTATGGTGTTCTAACCCTTGGTGGGGGGTGTCAGGTGGGACAGCTCATCGCCGCTCTGTGTGGTCTCTTATCTTGCAGCAGGCTAGTTTTCACTTTACTCATGGCAATCTCAAGGGTTCCAAGTTTCTGCTTGCATTTGTTATTGTCCTCCTGGCCAAGTCAAGATAATGATCAAGTCCAGATTCAAGAGAAAGAGAAATGGAGTCGAACCATTAGTGCGAGAAACTGCAAAAATTACAGTGCAAGGAAGTGTGCCTACAGGGATGGGAAGTACATGGGGTCGCTTTTTGCAATCTAGAACAATAGTTTTCTAGATATTGTTTATATTTCAATTCTACAGGATTATAAGGAACAAAAGAGAAAGAAGGGCAAAGCATAAGAGATATTGAAGCAAAGAAAAGATCCTGTAGGAGGCAAATTAGTAAGGTGAAAAAAACACGTTTCCTATAGTGAGACAGGCATGATTTTTAAATCTCGGCTTTGCTAAGTAACAGATTTTTGTTAATTTGTGAGCTATTTCTGTAATTTTGGACAAATGAGTTTGGTGTCTGCCACACTTCACTGTGGAATTACTCTTTTTTCCTGGTCCCTGCTCTGTTCTTTGGAATGCAGTCATTAAGTCCTGCCTACACTCAAGAAGAAGGGAATTAAGTTCCACCTTCTATGGGGGCAGTATTTGCATATATTATATGGAATCCTTCTGGAAGGAAAAGTTGTTTTGTTTTTCTTGTTTTTTAAAAATGTCTCTGGGATCTTAGTAATGTTCTCCTTTTCGTTTCTGATATTGACTGTTAATGCTTTCTTTTTTCTTGATTAGTCCAATTTGGGTTTATAAATTTTATAAATCTTTTAAAAGAAACAACTTTTAGTTTTAACAAAGCTACTTTTAGGTTTTTCTCTGTTGTGTGTTTTCTATTTATTTCTACTTTTTTTTTGTTTTCTTGATTCTGCATCCTTTTATTGAATTTGTTATTTATTTTTTAGCTTTTTGAGTTGAGTTATTAGTGCCTCGATTTTTCAATCTTTTTTCTTTGCTAATATATTAATATTTATTCATCTTTTTATTGTTTAGTGTTACATCACATATCTTGTTTTTTTTTTTGTTTCACACTTCCTGTGTGTGTCTTTTAACTAGTAGAAATTTTTAAAAAATCCAGTTTCACAGGCTTTTTAATCAAAGCACTTAGAGTTCCTGCATTTGATAAAGTACTGTTGTATTTGGGTTTGTGTCTATCATATTACTATTTCTTTTCTATTTGTTCCATCTGTTCTTTGCTTATTTTTCTCCTTACTTCTATAACTTTTAAAAGATTAATCAAATTGTTTTCAATTATTCCATTTTCCCCTCCTTTTACTTGATAACTGTACATACTTTTACAATACTTCTAATGTTACTTCAGAAATTAAAATATATATCTTGTTAAGGAGTTTTAGTCCCATTTGGGACTATATACGATATACTGGTAAGTAAGGTGAGGTGATCACATAATTTATTGTTGAAACCTGGAGCAAAAGAGGCCACCATGAGTCTTTGAGAGTGAGACGGGACAGTGTTCATAATCCTGCTGGGATAGCATATGTGAACTTGGCCTGTCCTGAGCCAACTCCTTCATATGGTTTTTCTCTAGATGAGGCACGAGTTGGTTGATGAGATCGCCATACAAAAATTTACTGACCACTTATTTTAATCAAGAGGTGATTCTAGATGCTGGAGAATCAAATAAGATACTGTTTCTCCTTGCAATAGTTCACATTATGCTTTCGAACCTTGAAGTCCATATTCCTGGGTCTTTTCCACATATCCTCAGAAAAAGCATGTGTGCTAGGGGTAGGTGGAAATGAGAGAGGAGTACTGTGTAGACAGAGAACCAAAGTGGAAGGAGGGTAAGTTCAAGGATGAGAAAAATACATGAATTGGTGTGCATTATAGGCATTTAAAAATAAAAGATGGGGAAAATCAGATTGAAGATAGGTAGTAAAAGTTTTTGTAAGGTAAGGGAAATCTTATCCAGGAGCAAAAAGGTAAGAGACTCCTGGAGAGGTAGAAGTTTGAGAATCTACAGAGGGTGGGGAGGAAGGAAGGAGGCATAAGAATAAAATCAAGATTCTTTGGAGAGAAGACAGATATGGGGGCTAGGACTGTGAGAAAGCATTACAATCTGTTTAGACTTGAATTATGCTCTCTAGTTGGGAGTGATACGCAGAAGGAAGACTTTATATAGTTTTTGAAAACACTTATTTTTTTTCCCTCCAAATCACTATTGGAGCACAGTTGGTTATGAGAGAAGCTTTATTGATTACTCTGGGGACATCAAATAAACTATATAAATTTGTAAAACTCTTGTCTGCCTCGGAAAATATAAAGAACTTGTGATCAATGTTGAATGTAAACAGATCAGGAAGGAGGCCCTGAGCAATGGTGATATTTTTTTCAGAGTCGTAAACTGTCAGTAAATTTGTAGTGTGTGTGTGTGTATGTGTGTGTGTGTGTGCATGCATGTGTGTCATCATGCATTAGACTGTTTCTCTTTCCCATTCCTTGCGTGTCCATCCTACTGAGGGATTCATAATGACATCAATTTTTATTTGCATTTAATAAAGTTGTCAAAAACCCTGTTAGCTAAATTAGATAAAACTCAAGTTATTAACCTTCTACTTCCACCTCAGGCCCTACCTGCTACCATCCAGAAAGCCAAGGACTACAATCATTCCACGTGTCTAATTGTTTGAGAAGTTGCTTTCAAGAAAATCCATTTTAATATCAGGGCCCAATTTAAGTTGGCTTTTCTTCTCCCTCCAAAAAGCCTTTGTCAGGTTAGAAAAATGCAAGAGCTTGTGTCAAAAAAAAAAAAAAAAAAAAAAGCTTGACTCTGAGTCAGTTCCTAGAGGATGTGTTTGCTGCTTCAATTCAGACCAATTTCAAATCACGACCTGGTAAGAGAAATTAAAAAAAAAAAAAAAAAAAAAGAAAGACCAATTGGTAATCTCACCTGAAGCCAGAGACAGGGTGGAAGAGACCAGCTAGATGATTCTACTCTGTTACCAGGTATGACATTCTCTTTGATGATCTTGGGAGAGTTTTCCACGAGAGGTTTAGACTAAGATTCTCTTTCCATTCTGATAAAAGCATTCTAGTTTCCTTTCATGTGCATTGTAGTCACAGAAATCTTATTCATCTCAGAAACTTTACCACGCAATAGAAAGAAATCCCAGTTATCCTTGTTTCCCTCTTCTGTTTGTCGTTAGAGGCAGCTGGTCTCATGGCGTCGGGGGTGGGGAGAGGGGTAGATATCTGGGTAGGGCAGATGGTCTGTCAAAGGATATGGATGCCAAGCTATAAAAGTCGTAAGGCATTTTTGTTTTTCGTGACAGCATTAATTTCTTGACAGAATCCATAAGCCTCAGTGTTGGCAGCTATTAAGTCCCTCTGGGGCTGTCACGTGAGCAGCCATTAGCAGGAAGGCCCAACTGTCTTGCCTCTTCTTTGCTGATGGACACATACCGGGTTCTATTAAGTAACCTCTGATTCACAGGGAACAGCAGCACCCTTTTCCCCTTTGAAACTAAGCCCTCCCACAAGATCTCTCAGCTATGAAACAAGGTCTAGCTAAGTGTGGTGTAGGCTAAGCAAGTTCCCAAATGTACTGCTCTGAAATACTTTTGAAGTGATGAAAACATTGAGTGTGTGTGTGTGTGTGTGTGTGTCTGTCTGTCCCTGTGTGTGTGATTGCATTTTGTGTTTCCTCAAACAACATGTGTGTTTATGTATAGACAATTTAGTGGTAGGGAAAACCTTCCAGGCAAATAAATAAACAAATAAATAACTTGAGAATTCAGTTTTGAAATAGTTAGCCATATCCAGCTTTCTGAGGGCCGCATATCAGTAACATCTGTGACAGTATTACTTTTACATTGTGCAGGATTTCTGTAGGAAGAAAAATTACATATGTCACTTTTCTATAAAAAGAATTCTTTCCTGATGATCATACATTTTGCTTGTGTATGGCTGAACTGTTAGAAAAGTATGTGTAAATTAAATGTTTATCACAAATATGCAAATCTCTGTGCCCTGCAAGACCATTTGGAATGCTAACATTTTAGTCTTGTGAAGTTAAGATCATTTTGGTTATAAATGATAAATCTCAACTCGAATCAGCCTTGACAAAGAGTTAAATCTACTCTAAATATATGTGAGTATTTCGTCTGTTTGCATGAAGGATTGAACAACCAAATCATGAGAAGGATCAATATACAAGGCAGGAGGATCACTGGAGGTCAGGAGTTTGAGACCAGCCTGAACAAGAGGGAGACCCCGAATCTACTAAAGATACAAAAAATTAGCTGGGTGTGCTGGCATGTGCCTGTAGTCCCAGCCACTCAGGAGGCTGAGGCAAGAGGATTGCTTGAGCCCAGGAGCTTTTGGTTGCAGTGAGCTAGGTTGTTGCCATAGCACTCTAGCCAGGGCAAAAGAGCAAGACTGTCTCAAAAAAGAAAAGAAAAGAGGGAAATATAGGACAAAAACTGGAAGGTCTGAATAAGTCATGAAAGGCTGATAAAGAATGGGTCTAGTAAAGGGAGTTTTATGTGTGATCAGTTTGGCTGGCATTGGAAGGGAGTTGTGTATAAGTTTTTCTAACAATTGAAACATCGGTGTCAGGAGTACACTAATATAGGACCATAGTTTGGTCCTCTGTGCTTGGAACAGCAAGCGATTTTTAGAATGTTGATTTGCTTTTAGTAAAAGAATTGCAAGAGGTTTTGGTTTTAATCCTAAAATATTTTTCTTTAAATTTTCAACCATCTTCTCAACCTATTTTCAAGTTGGAAGTGCTGTCTTCTTCATTTAAAATGATAATTTTACTTCTTGAGGTAGTTTTCCTCTTAAAGCTTTTCAATAACACAATAAATGCTGGCGTGGATGCAGAGAGATAGGAACACCCATACACTGCTGGTGGGACTGCAAACTAGTACAACCTCTGTGGAAAGCAATATGGAGATATCTTAAAGAGATACAAGCAGATCTACCATTTGATCCAGGATTCCCATTACTGGGCATCTACCCAAAAGATCAAATGACACTCTATAAAAAAGACTCGAATGTTTATAGCAGCACAATTCACAATTGCAAAGATGTGGAAACAACCCAAGTGCCCATCAATGCAAGACTGGATTAGTAAAATGTGGTATGTGTATACCATGGAGTTCTACTCAGCCACAAAAATCAATGATGATATAGCACCTCTTATATTTTCCTGGATAGAGTTGGAACCCATTCTACTAAGTGAAGTATCCCAAGAATGGAAAAATAAGCACCACATGTACTCATCAGCAAATTGGTTTTAACTGATCAACACCTAAGTACACACACAGGAATAACATTTATCGGGTGTCAGGCAGATGGGAGGGCGTGGAGGGGACAGGTATGTACAAACATAATGAGTGTGATGCACACCATCTGGGGGATGGACACGCTTGAATCTCTGAATGGTGGGGAGGGAGGGCGAGGGCAACGTAACCTAAACATTTACACCCTCATAATATGCAGAAATAAAAAAAAAGATAAAAAAGCTTTTCAGATTCATATCTCAAATGTTCAGCTTTTTACGTATCTCACTGTGTGTGATTTGCAAGTCATGCATCATTCCCTTTGCTTTTCTTCTCTCCTTGAAAAGGTACATCTTTTTGCTTAACTGAAGTCGTGACTCTCTCCCTCAACTTTTTCATCAGTTCCTGTAGCTATTTTTTTTTTTCTTCCAGTTCTGACTCTGCTATTGTGGCCTAATGCTGAGAATGTTTCTTAAAGGCCTAGGAGAGCAATGAAGAACAATGTTTCCTCCAGTATAACTTGATTCCGTACTCTTGACTTTTCTTGATTTGTCTAAATTGTTCTAGGTAACCAGGCAATTTCATGCTTTTACTTTTTCTAACAGCCATGCATTCCCATGCTCCATGTACTGGGTTTCTCGTTTACACTGTTCTTCTATAACATGGTGTACACTCATAACCTTGGACACACAGTCTTCCAGTGTCTAATCTAATTCAAGTACCTTTTCATGGGGTTTGAATTCCAGAGTATCCAAACAAGCTGCCTTGCATGGCAGAAGCATTTATATGGCAGGAGGTTTTCTTTACCTTTTAAGTAATCAACTGTAGAAACAGAGACTTTTGTGTTATAAATTACTTTCTTGTGCTTTGTGCTGTCTTCATTAGACTTTTGACTACTTGGAAGAACTAAGTCATCTCTAATGTAGGTCTAAGCTTTTTTTTCCTCTCAACTATGTAGTTTTTTGTATTTTCTTTTGGAGTCTTTTAATTATCATCATGATTAAACAATTGACTATTATTTCTAAGTGACACATGATCATTTTAATTAAATTTTTTAGACACCTTTGACAAAATTTCTCAAAATCAAATTCTAATGTAAGCCTTTTTAACCTAAAATTGACTTTAGGATTTTTTCCAGTTGGACCCTGGAAAGCATCAAAGGATGTGTCTCTCATTAGGCTTATTTGATATGTTGAATTGTATGAAGAACAATGTCAAATAATAAAGTGATATGAAATCTTCTTAAAATTATGTTTATATGGACATGCTATCGATGTGAATGTTCTAAAAGTTATATAAAATTTATAAAATTCGAATGCTCCTGGGGAGATGCTGTCAGTCATGATTCTAGTTGTTATCTTAAAATGCTGTATATTATAAAAATGCCTAAATTTCCTTGTTAATTGCTGAGCCTTCATAGATTTTAACTATAACTATTCTAAGGTTTTATCATCTGCAGGGTTGATTCTTCTCTAAAGACATCTACAATCAGATTGATAAAAAAGACTCTAATAAGTACACTTAATATAGGTTTCAAATAACTTTAAGATCAATGAACTAAATAAAAATTTCCACAACTAATAAAATAACTGATAAGTTCATGAAACTCATAATCAAGATCAAGCCAAATAGAAATTCATTCTGATAAAATTATAATTTTTATGACTTTTATTTGAAAACTTGTTAGTTCTTAAATGTTTTGTTTTCAAAGGTTAAGGAAACATTCTCTCTTAAGCTCTCTGTAGCTTAGAGCAGTTTGGTAAAGTATACTTTTTGGAACAAAGGTAAAAACATTTACTTTTTCTTCCTACTTGATTTCTCCAAAATACAAAAACTATTTGTGAGTATTATTTATTTTATGACAGTATAGTTATTCACATTAAGTTCAATAAAAAGCTGTTTTCTTTATAAGAAGATGCAATTAAAAATGTTAATTATGTTACCAAAGTTTGATTAAGAGATCATATTTAAAATTGTTTATAGGTACTACTGATAAAATCTGAAGTTTGCCTTGGGGGCAGAACATGAGCATGGAAAGGGAAAGTCCTTCCAAAGTTGTCTCATCAAGAGCTGGGGAAGAGAGGAGGAGAGGGGAGAAGTGCATGCATTTTAAAAGTCCCATGTTACTGGGTGTGTGGGGCAGTGAGTAAGGGTGAGTCACAACACACCTTAGTGAGGAAAATAGTGCTTCTTATTGGAAAACAATTGAATTTTTCATTTTCAAATAATAAGAGAGAAATCTGTCCGATTTTAAGTTCTAGAGACAGTAATCAATAATGGAATGAAAAAAATATGGCAGAAATGCTACGTTAGCTGTTGATTATTGTCCCAATAATGCCAAATAACACTGTGGCAAATACGTCAAATAATATGTCAACAAATAATGCCAGGTAAAAAAATAACAAAAAATGGGAAAAAAGGGAAAGAAATAATAAGTATAAATTAAGATGGAAATAACAAAATTAGGTAAATAAGACTAAATGTGAATTTTTCAGTTGAAAAAGACATTGATGTTACAGGTACTATGAATTAAAGAAAACCTACACCCTCTATAAATGGAGCCAGTGTTAAGAAAAACGAGCCCGAGGGTAGAGTTCTTTATCAGACAGGCGCTCACTGAATACCATATCATCACAAACATTCTCTGAGTCCAGAAGATAGTGAATAATCACTTCTTTTCTTTTTCTTTTCAGTCCAGATGAGTTCCCCTGAACTTGGATGTCCCAGGGTTGTATCTTTTTCTGGTCTTCTTCTCTCTTTTTATTCCTACCCATGTGCCCTCATGGCCAACCCCCAGGGTCTTGGCGCCATCCTGGACCAGCATCCTCAACTCAGGACAAACTATATCGTGGGGCCTGGCGAAAACAAAAATGCATGGCCTTTTATTATAAAATTATTAAAAAATTCAAGATGACAATAACAGAGCGTTAAACCAAGTGCAAGATCCCTGCGAGCACGGTGTCTTGTGTGAACACCCAGGCCTGGGACTCCTAAGTCACACCTGACTTCCCAAGCACTTCACCTATCCCATCCTCAAAGAGGACTAGGGTGATGTCACTGTGCATCTTACTGGGAGGCTTTAGGTCTCTGAGACCAACCCAGGTAAGAGACTGGTCTTTCCTTGCTAACACTGACCACCTCTCCCAGTATAAGTTCCTGGCATTACTATGTGAACAATATCTCCATACAAAAAGACCACCTCTCTGCAGGATTGAGGGAGGAGGAAGAAAAGAAAGTAAGGTGAAATCATGATTTTGCTTTGCCACAAACTGTGGTAAAGAGTTTGAAGACCAAGCTACACAGGATTAAAAGCTGTGCTTTCTCTATTTCCTTCCCTTTTACAGAAAAAAATGGGAGTAATTAACTGAGTTCTTGGAGGATTAGTTGCGAGCACTTTGATGATGATGTGTTTGGCCATTGCAATGAGATTTTACTTAGATTCCACCAGGTGCTCACTGAGGTGAAGAAAGAGCACATTTTGGGTTTACAAAATAATTTATGTCAATTGCCTTATCATTGATTAGAGATATTTCATAAAACCAAGCACATCATCTGATTACATTATTTATCCTGTACACACTCCACACATGAAAAGTTCAGTTATTTAAACGCAGCTTGGAAAAATTTGCTGGCAACATCTCAAAATAACTAACTGACAATCAGAATCTAGGTTGACACTGCCTAACTGTGGCTGTTTATATAGCAATCAATATTCTTCAGACACTTATTTTGGTAGATGAGAAAGTTCTTAGAGGCCTGACTGCTGTTCACAGATTGAATCCCCAAGAGTCACACTGCTTTTCCCTGGAGGTCCAGGCAGTCACCCTTCCCCAGGACTTCCTGCCATGCACTCTGATTGTCCAGTGAATGTGTTATGTGGTCACAGGTGGGTTAGTTTTGTGGCAGAGAAATTATTTACAAGTCAATCCTGGCAAGAAAACTGTGGAGTGTAATGTAAAAGCATGAACTTTAGAGTCATGAGAGATTGGCTTGACAACTTAACTTTCTTTCCCCCCTTCTTATTATAAAAGAAATTAGGAATTTGGCCAAAAACCGAAATATTATAACACATTATAAAATATAAAGCAAAATTATTCTGCGTCCATCTTCTCTTATTGCACAGAGATGACCGCTCTTAACTATTTTTCAGTTTAGTTGTGGTGATTACTTCCAGAGCACTAAGTAGTATTATTATACATTTAGGTATGAATTTTTCAATTTTAAACATTGTCTATTGATTACTCTACACAGCTAACTACCCTCCTCTAATTGTTACAAGTTATATTATTATTTCAGCTCTACTTTAAGCAGGCTTCTTGCCTATGCAATGTAATAACAATAGTATTATAAACACCTGCTCTTAGGTCTGTCGGGATGTTCCCTGGTCCCCTGGCTCCCAGAGTCAAGAATGAATACTGGTACCCAGCCGAGCCGATGATGGAGTGACCACAGATACGGAGCGATTCCACATAAGCAGCTTATTACAGGAAAGAGAAAAAAAGCTATATGAAGCGAAAGTGAAGAAGGAAACTACACAAAATGATACAAAGTGAAAATACGTTCCAGAGACAGAGAGGAACAGGTCAGTATCCACAAGTGGAGACAGACCCTGAAGAGCGCAGGCTGTCTTTTGTGTGCTCACTAGATTGTCCTGCCTTTCCCCCTGCAGGAGGAGCTGCTGTTTTCCACCTTTGGGGGTGATTGACAGGTTGGGGTTATGTGACAATTTCCCTTTCTGTGCAGGCGTCTTTCCCAGAATCCTTCACGAAAACTCCACCTATGCTATGCTAATTGGATGGTCGTGAGCCCTACGTCAGTTAAAGGTCACTAGGAGCTCCTTACTGTGTATGTTCCCACCAGGGAATAGTTCCCTGACACACTTTGGTTCCTAGCTAAAATTTTATTCCCGCTCTCTGCTCTTAGCCACTTCCTTGCCTTCCTCGTCACCCCGTTTGCCCTCCCCCAGACCTGACACTGCCTCCCTTGTAGACTTTTAGGGCTTACATGAGATAACTTGTGCTAAACATGAAACAGTGTGAGTGTGCAAACGTCAGTGTTCACGTAAGCTCTGTGCCTGTTTGTCCTTAGCTCCGTCCTCACGCTGCTGTGCTTGCAGGGCCACCTGTCCCTGGTTTCTGGCTGGCTTTGGCCAATGGGACACACTGCTAGATGGGAAGATGGGGGCAAGTGAGAGAAATCAGGGCATTTCTCCTGCTCCCTCTCTGCGTCAGACAGTATTTCTGACAGTTTTCCTTCTCTTTCTATGGCTTCAGCTCCAAAGGTTATGCCCACTGTGGTTCCAGATTCTTTTGGGTGACCCAGATTCCTAGGCTCCCATAACATGACTTCATCTTTTTGTAGGGGGCAGTGGCTTCCTGATATTGCCAATCTGCTAGTTGCCTCATTATCCCTTGGTTGGCTGCTTAGTCTCTTGCATCTCCGATGAAACCGATTCCCTGAATTAAATCCCCTCTGTAATTAAAACCAATCGACCAACCAACACAGACTGGTTTTATTTTTCTGGTCGGATGCTGACCGATAAGGTGTCAGGAGTAGAAACCTTCTTTAGTCTGGTCTTCTGTTTCTCTTTGGAGGGACTTTGGCTAGAGTAGCCCTCCTGGCCTCTTAGCCCGTCATTCACTGATCTTGCCAAGGGCGAGCGATGACTAATGCAATTGGCGAGTTTGGCAGGAGGAACAGTCATGTATAGTTTGTCCCCTTCCTGTCCCTTTGTTCTTTGGGGCTGGCCTGCATGTGGACAGTCTGCATTTTGCACTGCTGTGTGCTCTCTGGCAGGAGGGCCCAGCCTTCGGAGCAAAGCCTGAGGTGGTTCTGTTGCAACTGGGTTGAAAGACCTACGTAGTTTTGGGGTGCATTAGTATGAAACCTGTTGTTGCTACAGACCCAGCTCAGGTTTTCCAGTTTAAAAAATGTTTTTTTTTTTTCATTATCAATAATGAAGCTGATATTTTACTCTGTGTCGGAGGGACTCCTTCCATTTTCTATCTCCCAGTTAATCCCTTAATCAGGCAGAATCAGCAGTATAATTTATTTAGCTTACACACACACCCAATTTTAGCTGTTATTTTATTGGAATGATGGTGCTGATGATCATGAGCTTGGTGATAGCACCAGCCGGCCTCTCTGCTGAGCTTGTGGAGGACGCTGTGCGTGTGTGCGTGTCACAGTAACACGCAGGCTTCCCTGCGCACGCACAGGCGGGAAACAGGCAGGCGCGGCTCACCGCCCGCCACACCCGCCAAATGGCAGAGAGAAGAGGCGCTCTGACACCCACGACAGGAACTCACACCTTCCCCTAGAGAGTCATTCGATCATTTCAGGAAGCAGATTCCCAGGAGGTGCCGGTGACAACTGTCACCCTTACCAGGTGGTTTGCGCATATGGGAAGAGATGAGGTTTCTGGGTGGGCTGGCTGGAAAACAGTTCCACAGACTTAACTCCAGTGAATCTCCCTCCCTGCTTTCTGTCACTCCCTCCCTCCCCACCCCCATGCCTGAGCACTCAGAGTCAGCAGGTGACTCTGCGAGAGTCCTCACTTGCGCTCTGTTTTACCTGCCCCTGCTTTTCTGAGAAATTCAATAGATTTCTCCCTCTCCTTTTCATTGCCCTGTTACAAATTTATTCTCTTTTGTTCTTTGCCTTCATTCCAAAGACTGTAGGAGGAGAGACGAAAGCTAAAGGCATGTTCTTGCACACAATCTTAAACCAGAAGCCTCTACTTAATGTTTCAGAGTCGTAGATTCTCTTCTGACCTTTGGGAACAGTAATTCTGAATGTTCAGATGGGCCCAGGACGGTGCCTTCTGCATGTTAGGAACTCAATAAAGGAAAATTTTCCTTCTCACTGTCTGTGTGATATAGTTAGTGCTTTTGGTCACTTCGGTGAAAACAAAAGCAACACTGAAGAGGGTTTTAATTGTGTGGGGACTGTTAGGGTTGTTGACAGATGTTCTAGGTATTCTGATTCTCTCTTCTTGCAGCTTAGGGCAGGATTGCACTGCCTCACTCAGGCTGGGGATTCCAGGTGTCTGTGAAATGTGCTTTAGCTAATGCAGGGGGATTTTGAAATATGTGTGCTAATCCTGAAAAGGTGCTTCAAGAGCCAGTGTATACTTTCCCAAGCTCTTTTAACTCTTGTCTCGGTGACCAGAATATTTCAAGATAGTGGCTGCTGGATCGTTCTGATCCTTGGAAAGACAGTTGGAACCCAAGTTGACACATGCTGATGTACAGTATGGGAAAGAAATAAATCTTTTTGGTTTTAAACCCCTGAGTTTGGGGCTCGTTTGTTACTTAGCATAACTTAGCCTGTTCTAAACGTTACCTCAAACCCTTCCTCCCTGTTTCCACCCTGCCTCCTCCATGCTCATCTTCGTTGTTAAATTTCACTCCCTTATCAATGCCTTAGATTCAAGGCACAAGCTTGATTATTTGTGCCGCTTTATAGGTTTTGTACCAGGTTTTGAATATGGACATGATTGAAATTCCTATAATACCCAACACTTCACACAATGATGGCTTGATATGAGCAACTTTTTGAGGCACTTTTATTTTTAATTTTTTAAATTTTTTGTAAAGATAGGGTCAGGCTGGTCTTGAACTCTTGGCCTCCTGCCTTGGCTTCCCAAAGTACTGGGATTATAGGCGTGAGCCGCCACGCCCGACATATGTTTATCAATGTCTGTAAAATTTCATTTCATCATTTGAAAAAATAAGGATAAGAATATCTAAATCTTTAGGAGCTGGGCACTTTGTTTTGGAAAAGCATAGCCTGTTCTCACTCTCATTGTGAACTCCCATCTCCATCTACAATTGGTGTTATCTCTGACTGTCAGTGTGGGCAGACATCAAACTCAAACAGTGCATCCAAGAGGCACGATTCAGAAATCCCATCCCTCCAAGCAAGCTAGAGGCAGGTCATGTTAATAAAATTTTTGAGAGCAGGGTCAGTATTCTGAGATGCCCTGTGTATACTCAGAGGAGTGGATAATCTGGTTATTTGCTGCCAGGATATCGGGACAGCTATTATTTCCTCATAGTGGGTGCCTAATGAGGCAAGAGAAGCTGCCTGTGCTACCTACCAAGGAAGGTCGAAGCAGAAAATGTCCTGTTAAATCCTGCCCCAGAATCACAGGTGTCTGCTTGCCTTGCCATTCAGGCAATCACTTGCAGAATGTAGATCTGTTTGAGAGTAACTTGCTGTCACTTCCGTTCGGCTCAGAGCGGATCTATGCTAGGGCTCTGTCCACCTCTTGATCGACTCTGGCCCTCCAGGGTTTGCATCGAGAAACCTGTAGCATTTTCTAGAGCCCTATCCCTGTGAATCACAAAATCAAATCTTTGTCTCATGAAACCACTGCAAACTTCACTTTGCTTTTCAAAGTATTTTTGCCTATTAATAGGATTTTAGTGTGCCACCCTGCTTAGCCCCCAGTATAGCCAATGACCTGGGGAAAACCCCCTGTGTGGTTGGGCTGACTGAGACCCTGCCAGAGACTCTGCGGATTTCTCGTTCCCTGACAGCAGCCCTTTGAAGGGAAAATCCTGACTCTTCCTCTTCCCTCTGTGCTTGGAATTGGCAATTGCTTTGTTGAAAAAGCAGCTGCAGAATCAACTCTGCTAGCTGGTCATGTTTCACCTTAATTCTCTCTAGTTCATGTTGACCCAGTAGCTCTCTGCTGCCTTTAAACACATCAACTCTGCATTTTATGTGTTTTTTACTCTGTATTTTATCTCTGGCTTTTCTAGTTAGTCTCAGTGGGAGGTTGGTCTGTTATACGCTCCTTTCTCCCACGGGAAAATCAATAGTTTTCTTCCTCCTCTTTCGTTTTGACATAGATACTAACATTTTGTGTGTCTAATTCTACAAATTGTTTCTATTACTTAGTACCAGTAATGTCTTGGTAATCTTTGGAAAGATTGGAATCTTCGGATCCAATCTTTGGATCGTTGGATTTTTCTAGTCTAAATAATAGATCCTTCAGATTCCATTTCCAATCTTTTCAATTTTTTTTTGATAATCTTTACATACATACAGTATACATACATGGTAATCTATGTATTTATCTATCTCTGTATATAATTCTTTTAATCTGCAACATAGTATTCCACAATACAGTTATCCTCCAGTTCAACATTTTTTGATTGTAATTTTGTAAAAATTATTAATATTTAGTATTATAAACAATGATAAATAAACAATGTTGAAGAATTGGTAATGCATGTAAAATTCTAGTAAATATTCTAAATTGCATTGCAACATACATAGTAAAAAAATAAAAATGAAAGTTCACTTGTTTTCAACTCTGTCACATGGCAGTAATAGCAGTGACAAATGGAAGAAAACGAGGTCTCTAAGAGGTCTCATTACATTTTCCAGTTTTCTCTTCATGGAGTACAGATAGTACCAACTCTTGAATCAAAACCAAGCAGAAGTCCTCGTGCTTATTAAAAGGGTTAATTGGGGGAAGAAAGCAAACCCAGAGCATGAAGCAACTTTGGGTTGTAGTTTACCAAAAATTATATCTTAAATGGGCCTGATATTGGAGATAAGTAACATTCTAGTAGCTTTGATAAGCTTTCTCTTTAAAATTGCGACAGTCCAAGTCAAATATAACTGATATTGTGCGGGAGTCAAATATCAGAGAGAGAGAGAGGAAGGGAAAGAAGAGAGGGAAGACAGAGAGTGAGAGAGATTTGGCTCTATTTACGCAGTTCTTGAGGTGAGGGCACAGATTGCAGGTTTGGATAGAAAACCTTCTGAGCACCGTAATAACGAAGATGCGGTTTTTTGTGTTCAGCATTAGAGTGTGTCTGAAACTCCTTGAACTCATAGGCTGACAGCGAAAACACAGCTGCTGCTTCTTCTTCTTCTTTTTTTTCATTAATATAAGAAAGGAGAGAAAGTCCCAGGGCCACATGCCCGCAGAATGCTCCAATTCCCTTAGCATTGCGTGTACACAATTCCCTGGAGTGCTGCGTGTGCCGCTCCCTTTCCCAGAAGGTTGTGATGATCATGTCTTTCAAATCCGTGAACTTCCTCTTAAAATCACTCAGCGATAGGATATCATAAAATAGAATGCACGAGGTCAACATTACCTTCTTATGGAAAAAGCTGCACGTGACGCTAAATGTTCTCTTTTTCAATAGCAAAAGTACAATTTGAAGGAATTTTGGGGAAAAAAACGATCAAATTTCCCTTATTCCATCCATGCTCTGTGCCTTTGTTACTTATTTTCATAAGAGGTATACTTCCTGTCAATAAGCGCTTTTGTTAGTACAAATGTATTGAGCCTATGCCAAACTCAATAAATTTTAATTATATTTTCTTTATTTTTATCCCTTTTTGCTTTCAAAACACTTAAGCAGAAATACGGTAAAGGGTTTTACATATAGCAAAAACAAAATATTTGGTTTTCACTCTGGTAATTATTGGAACAGATGAAACCGAGGAGAAGAACAGAACAGAATGGAGGATAAAAGAGGAGAGGAGTATTTTGGTTTAGAAGGGCAGGCTGAGAACAACTGCGTCTCTCCTTCCTTCTTAGGCAACCAATGAAATAATTTAAAAATGAATCAACCTCATGTAGTGAAGAGAATGAATGATTGATTATAAATTTCTGGAAGGCAGAGAGGGAGGGAAGCTTACTGTTGGATAAAGCAAAGGGAAGAAACAGCAGCCAAGAGCATGTAGGATGGTGAACAGAAGAAAAGAGAGAGTTGCTCATTGAAACTGTGAAAGGCTCAGGCTCTGCTCAGAGAGAAAGGCAGGGGAGGTGTGAGAAGTATGGGGGCGGGGTTGCACTCCCTTGGCTGCAAATGACTGGAAAACTACATTATCTTACCACGTTTAATGACTTGCCTTAGGAAAACTAGGGCAGCTCAAGTCTGTGCAGGAGCCTCAGAATTCCTCCCATTCTGGCACCTGGAGCCCACAGCATAAAGATACACTCTCTGCTCAGGTAGACAGAGCTCCAAGCTGACTCCTGTTCAGGCAGAGACCTCAGCTGGGAAAACAGACCTACACAGAAGACAACAGCGGAAAGCACAGCAATGCTTGGAAAAATATACCCAGCTCCCAACTCTCACATATGTACAGATACTCAAAGAACACTGGACACATTAAACAAAATAAAACAAAACAACACATCAGCATGAAAGAGAAAGACCAAGATAAAGGGAATTTGATTGACTTAGGAAGAAACAGAAATTCAAGGAATATACAGCTCTTCAAAAAATTATAATGACTATATTCAGAAAAATGATAAACGTTATCTACAAAACATCAGAGAATAAGAAGAGCTCATTTGGAAATTTAGCACCCAATGAAATAAAAACAGTAGAAAAATTGGAAGAGCATTTGAGGGGGAAAAAAGACCAAGGGATCAATTTAGAGATCAGATCTATGAGTCATAATTTTAGAAAATTAAAATGGAAAAAACGGAGTAATTATCAAAGAAAGAAGAGGGAGAATTTTCCCAGAGCTGAGAGATAAAAATCTTTGCATTAAAATAATGAATACAATTTTAGAACAGCCAGGACAAACAGGTTGTTTAAGCTTCTAGCCTGGGTAAGGTTGGTAACCACAAAGGAATGAGAATTACAATTGTGTTAAATTTATCCTCAGTAACAATGGCTGCTAAAAGATGTCAAAAGACAAAATTACAACAAATTTGGTTAAAGATCTAATTGGCTTTTATTTTCAATTCTAGAATTGCGTAGCACCTCATTCTACAAAATAGAATGTGTTCTGATGAGCTGAGCAGAGAGGTTGGCTTTATAGGCAAAAATGGGCTGAAGCAAGCAGAAACAGAACAAAAGAGAATTGATCATTTCAAAGTTACTTTCCTTATAGGATTAAAGCAGAGGGTACTTTCTTATTAAGCTGACTCAGATTGCCTGGAATTGCCTGTTTTTTTTTTTTTTTTGGAAAACTGGCCCATTTCAAAGTTTGGTTTGATTATGCGACACTTAACAAAAGTGACTCCACTCTTGTTTGGTCTGATCTGCCTGGCCCTAGCGCAGGAGGCTTGTCCAGCAAAAACAATGGCTTTCCATAAATTCTGTTTAACAAAAACAATTAAAAAATACCATTAACGTGTCTTGGAAACATTCTTTAGGACCTTGGATTTTATAGCAGACAAATTGTCAATCAAATGGGAGCACACAATAACAAGGACAAAGAATTAGATAATTTATCTTTCTTATGTTCTTTCTCAAGGTACTACCTAAGTATGTATGCTGGTAAAACAAAGCTGAAAAAAGAGAAAGAGAGGCAGACATGAAATACTATATGTGATCGATTGAATCCAGGAGTCCATTTCAAAGAAATCCAGGACGGCAAATGCTTCAGACCTAAAAGAAATGATCTAAATTCCAAGAGGAAGTCATTGGGCTCCAAAGAGCATAACTTATGATGCTTCATTCTAAGGAATAGATAGAATGACCAAAGTTCTAAATAACATTAGTGGCTTAGAGAAGGAACACATGTATCTTCTGTTAACAAGAAAAAAGAAAGGCAATTAGAAACTCTAGGAAAAAAATGAACATAAGAAAAACCATGGTCCTTGTATTAAGCAAATCAAAATGTGACATTATTTTAAGTCATAGATGGACTATGAGAGAATAGAATCCTTCTGTCCTGGGCAGGAGACACTTTTTCCTTCAAGTAACACAGGGATTATCCTCTCAGGCTTGTGGTGAAAGGATTGTGATCCTGGTATACTACTTGGTCCAGGAGTGAATGCTATTCTCAAAATCATCACAATGAAATTGTATCGATAGAAATACAGTGGAAATATTACAATGGAAATGCTATTTGTGTTATAAATATAATCAATCCTGTATTAGTCAGGGTTCTCTGGAGAAACAGAATCAATGGCATGCATTTATATATATATTATAGAGAGAAATTTATTTTAAGAAATTGGCTCACGTGATTGTGAAGATGGGTAAGTCTGAAATCTTCAGGGCAGCTGGGCAGCCTAGAGACCCAGGGAAGAGCTGATGTTGCTGCCTGAGTCTGAAAGCAGTCTGGAGACAGAATTCCTCTTTCCTGGGGACCTCAGTCTTTCCTCTTAAGACCTTCAACTGATAGGACTAGACCCACCCACATTATGAAGGGTAATCTTCTTTATTCAAAATCTACTGATTTAAATGTTAATCTCATCGAAAAATAGACCTTTACAATAACACCTAGACTAGCATTTGACCAAATATCTGGACACTGTGGCCTAGCAAAGTTGACAGATAAAATCAACCATCACAAACCCATAGCACAACCATGAAAGATTTAGACATAGTCGAAGATAAGAAGTAAATGTTAACTTCAGTGACACAAAATTAAAATCCCAGCGACAGAAACTGGAAGATGGAAGGGTGGAGAAGAGGTGGTGGTGGGAATTGTAACCTAACAGAGAGTAACAGGGTACTGTATGAAGTTGATGAACCAAAAAGTAGAAGCTTAATAAATATAGAAAATTAATATAGCAGTCTAAATTGAAAAAGAAGGATGAGAGAGGAGTGTGTTAGTGTAAGTCAGAAAATCCTGATTTTCTTCATAGTGGAGAGCATCGGTTTTACGATAGTGGCATAAACACATTATTTAGATCCAAGGTTACAAATTGGCTATATCTGTTGGATAAATGTGGTTTGTGTTTTTTTTTTCTTTTTGGAGACAGAGTATTTTTTTAAAAAAAAATTGACATGAGACAAGGTATGCACTCTCATTTACTGTGTTCTACACTACTCTCTTACAGAGATAGTGCCTTATACATAGCCCGCTCCGAAATGTGTGTTTCCTACCTGATCGCTGTAGGCATTCATGCTGACAATCCTGATTTAGAATTAAAGTGATGATCATGTCTAAAGACAAAAAATGATTAGAATTGGTGGCCTCTGTGGACTTCGGGTGGGGAGGGGTGGGGGCAGGGGACACTGTTTTACGTTATAAGCTTTTCTATTCTATTTTTTAAAAGTATATGATTATGTAACTTTGATAAAAATAAGTGGAATAAGGACCTAGAGCATAGTGAAAGAACAGTATTATGCTCCTTAGAGAAAACTGAGGAGAGGTAAATGGAGGAAAAAGAGAGAAATGTAGAAAGGAAGAAAAAGAGAAGGGATTACAATTTGGAAGAGTCTTCTAACTGGACCAGAACTTTGGTATTCTGTGATTTCCCTTCCAGGCTTGTCCCTGTCACTGGTCTTGGGAGGCAGGCCTTCTGCAAGGCTTGTGGTCCGTCATGTGCTCTTTAAACCTGGCTGGAGCTTTTGGGTGTCTTTAAATCATGAGCAAAGAGTGCCTGGCATCCTCTCCAGGGGAACACAACTAGTTGTTGGGTCTAGCATGTTATGGCTATCTGTAACTCAGAGTGGATGGCACCGAAACCTGAAGATTTCCCAAGGTGACACAGCATATTCGTGTGAATTATTCTACTAGAACTTGAGACTTTTCAGTTTTTTTTTTCAATAATATAGTCGCTAATCAGCATTTGTGAAGAATGGACAATTAGTTAAAATAGCATGTGTGTCATAAAATAATTGCCTTTGTCCTGAGGATAAATCTAATCAACCAATTCAAATGAGCTTAACTAAGGAATAATGATAAGAAAATCTTAATGCTAAGCTATTCACTGATATTATCATTGGGGAAATTTCTGAAAACTTTAACATTATGCAGTAATGTCACTAATAATACTTTGACAGCATGGAATTAAGTGTGGTTAGGCAATAGGAAGTGAAATGTAAATGTTAAATTGATAATATATTCATTAAGACATCAGTGATATAATTCTGTAAGTAGTAAATCTGAAAGCTATTTTTAAGCATTTCTTAACATTAAATGCTTCTAATTCTCTGGAAATGGCCTTATCCAATATTTTCATAATCAGGTTAACATTTTGAAAATTATTAATTTGCTTTTTTTCATTTCTGTATTGTCAGTGCAAGACCTCTGTCATAATTTCCTTCATATATCAATCCACCTAGTGGGAAAGGCTGGCCTATGGGGGATTAAAGGAGTGTTATTCATGCTCTGATTTTAAACATGGGATCTGCCACAAGAAAACAAGATTGAGGGACAAGCATTCCTGAGAAAGAATTGGTTTCCCTAAATTTCTTTACCTTTCTATTAGCATGTCACCATCCAAGCCTGCAAGAGCTTGCTCCTGGGGTCCATCATGAGAGTTGTGAGCAAAATTAATCTTTTTTTATTCCCACTACATTTTATACTACAAAAAAATGAATGTAATTTATTCTGAGGAAGTCACTGGGGTCCAATCACTGTTCAACAACAAAAAACTAGTTGTTGCAGTGCTTTGCGATACATGAGTAACAGTAAACATCATCGACTTCTGTCGTCTCAAAAAATCGTAGACCTTTCCCAGGGTCCTCCAGCACTGAGTTTCTACCAGTTGTCAAGGTGAAGAAGACTAAAGATGAAGCTTTACTTTTGGGCTTTCACATGGAGAGTATAAATGATGGCTCCAAATGGAAACTATATGGGAAAAATTTTTACTTGGATTTTAATCATATATGAGAACTCATGTATGATTAAGAACCTTATTTTAATTTAATGTATAAGGTGACATACAGCATTAGTTATTAAAATCTAAGTACTAAAATGTGAGTACCCTTGATGAAGGTAGCAGTTTCTCATTTTATTCACTGTTAATAGAATTCTCCTTATTGGCTTCTGATTAGGCTTAACTTTACAAATTAGTATTCAGTTCCTCTTTTCATTTTTTTATTAGAATCAAACTTTATGCCTGTTTCCCACCAAACTTTCACTTTATGGTATCAACATCAATTTTTATCTTCGTTAATTATTTCATTAGGATTTCAAAAAGAATGGTATCATTTCTTACACATGTATTAATTGACTTCTTCTGATAGAGTTTATCCAATCGGCAGGGGCATTTGGTTATTCTAAAATGTAGTTCTTACCAAGTAAAGACTTCTTTCCCTTAGTTACCAATTTTCAGATTAAGAAGTAGGTTTAGTAGCCTCTTAAATAGTGAAAAAATGAGATTTTTCTGGCTTTTATAAATGTCATTATGGACCCATGGATTTTCCTAGACTCAATACCTTACTCTTTTCTACAGTTGTTTTTCAAATTCAAGTTGTTATTTTAGACACTGGAAGCCATGTCACTGTGTCCTTTTGCCATAGCATTAAAATCATCTTTGTTTTCCTACCCATTAAGATGTTTGAAGCTTACATTTTGTCTTCTCCGCTCCCGGCGTGAAATCAGCCATTTATCCAAGAAAGCTCATCAGGCTTAGTGTGGGTGGTATTATATTAGGGACAAAATCCATGTGCAAGGGATGGTCACTGCTGTTGGATGACATTGCATAGACACTGCTTGATGGAACAGAGCCAGAAAAAAGATAGTTTTAAAAACCATGAGCTCATATTGATAATTTTCAATTTCATTTTAACGTTATACAGTTTCAATTTGATTTCTTCGATTTCACAATTGCATCCTTTTTCTAAACTGAAAATCTTATTTTTTACATAAATAAAATTACTTGTTTTGCTTTATCCCACAATACAAAATGAACAGCATGGAAATAACAAGTGATATTGTTACTAACAATAACTCTAAATGTTTAGTGAAACGCTAGTGAAATTTGAAACTTTCTTATAGTTCATTTCGATCCTAGAGAGCATTCTACTAAGTGTGTATTAAAGTGCAAAAACATTATTCCGTCATGTTAACAATTTCATATGTGGTTAGATTCATTTGTTTTGGTTTCTTCTCAATTTTTTTTTTTTAAAGGTAACTCTCATGTTAACTCTTACAGTCAATGGCTGCATAATGATCTTTCTGTCAATGATGGACCACATATATGGCAGTGGTTCCATAAGATTATAATACTGTATTTTTACTGTCCCTTTTCTATGTTTAGATACACAAATACTTACCATTGTGTTACCTACAGTATTCAGTACAGTAACGTTGCTGTATGGGTTTGTAGCCCAGGAACAATAGACTATACCAAGCAGCCTAGGTGTGCAGGAGTCTATACCATCTATGTTTGTGTAAGCTCACTCTGTAATGTTTGTGTAATGACAAAATTGACTAATAGCCCAATTCTCAAAATGTGTCCCTATTGTTAAGGGACACCTGACTGTATTTTGAAATAATTTCAGACTTACAGAAAAAATTTTAAAATAATGCAAACAATTGCCATATATATTCTCCACCCAGATTTCTCACAGTAAGATTTTATCACATTTGCTTTATTATTTTGTACTGTTTCTTTCTTTCTGTACGCATAATTTAAACATCCCTCCCACGATCCATTTGAGGCAAGTAACTGACGTGTTGCTTCTTTACGACTAGATACTTCCATGTGAATGTCTCAAAGATAAAGACATTCTCTTTCCGGTGCAGTATCTCATTGTGCAACACATGTTCCCTTTAGTTGTCATGTCTGTGTCACCTCCTTTAATCTGTGACAATCCCACAGTCTTTTCTTTCACAATCTTGACATTTTTGAAGAGTACAGGCTATTTATGTATCTTTTAGAATACCCCTCACTTTGAGTTTATCTGATATTTCCTCATGATTTGATGCATGTTATGCATTTTTTGAAAACAAACACACACAAAAACAGGAGCTCCACAGAAGTGATGTTGTCTCCTTCCAGTGCATTATGTTACAAGGCACATGATTTTTTTTGTTTTTGTCCTAGTGTAGGTGATGCCAACTTCAGTCTCTTGGTTAAAGTTAAGTCTGCTGGGATTCTCTGCTGTAAATTTCCCATTTTCCTCTCTGTGTTAATAAGTATATTGTGAGGAGATACTTTGAGATCGTGTAAATATCTTGCTTAGCATCAAATTTTAAACACTAATTTTAGTAATTATTAATGATTCTAATGTCTGGAATAGTTATTTGCTGGTTGCCTGATAGTGATTTTATCATTCCATTATTCTTTCTATATTTATTAGTTGGCATTCTACTGTAAGGAAGATATTTTTCTTCTTCCTCATTTATTTATTTATTCATGGATTTTTGTTTTCTTCAATATGTGATAGTATGTTATTACCATTATTTATTGGTGCTCAAATTGGCCTCACCATGTGGTGAGGAAATTTGCATGGTCTCTAGGAGCTGAGAGTGGCCTCCACGACAGTCAGCAATAAGCCGGAATCCTTGGTTCTATAGTTTCGAGGAAACAAAATTCACCAACAACCTAGGGGAAAAGTAAGTGGATTCTTCCCCAGTTGAGCTCCCAGATGAGAACCCAGCCCTGGCTGACAGCTTGATTGCAACCTTGCACAGAACCCAACTAAGTTTTCCCTGGACTTCTGAATCACGGAGGACTGTGATACAATAAATGCACGTTATTTTAAGCTGCTAAGTTTGTGGTAATTTGTTATGCAGCAATAGATAACAAATACATACTACTTCCTGTCCCAAAAAGTAAAAGAGCTGATGCGGTTTGGATGCTGAAAATTTCAGAATCAGAGCCACTGCAGAAAAGCCAGTTTGCTTATTATGCCTTTTCTGCCCTTTGTAACCTACACATCTAGCACCTTCCATTTGACTCTCATTTCTACTCTCCACACTTCTCCACTTTCCTTCTGACCCAGAGGGCTGACTCATACAGATTGCCCTCTGAGGTAGCCAACAGGGAAACAAGCAAAAGACTGAGGCTGGCAGGGCACAGAGGTATTTATTTCATTGATTTTCTCCCTGCAAGTCTTAGCAGGTTAGTTGTGAAGCCCTGCTGAAGATCAAAAATTCCCTCAGCTTCCCCTTTCCAAACAACTCTATCTTTCTGGGTTGCACAAACACCCCTGCCCTGAGCCCCTTCAGGTCTGCTGGTAATGACACCACCCCCACCACCCTTGTGAGCCTCATGGTTCTGTACCCTATCGTGCTGTCTTCCCTAAACTGTGCTTACTCCTTTTAAAAGTTCCTTTGTTAAACTGACATCAAATTACCACAATTGAGTGTGTCATCTGTTTCCTGATAGATGATACAGAGTTCAACAAGGTTTTCCGAATGACATTGTCCAGAATTAAAATAGGGATGTCTATAAATATAGATTCTGAGTTTGGGAGAAAGGGGCTTTAGAAGGGAAGGGAGATGAGGGGGAAACATTGTACTGTTACTGGCTGTCGATCAGGCTTTACAGCTATGTCCGAACATGGCATGTTGAGTAACTTACAGGAAACCCATTCCCAGAAATC
>CAUYSK010041608.1:0-27994 GCA_963575035.1 Avahi laniger | reverse complement strand
GAGCTGGCAAAGATAGGAAATGGCTTCTCCCTTAGAGCCTCCACAAAGGAACACAGCTGTGCTGACACCTCAACTTAAGCTCTTTGAGAACTACTTCAGAGTTCTACCCCAGAACTAGGAGACAATAAATCTGTATCATCTCGAGCCACTGAGTTTGTGGTAATTGGCTACAGCAGCAAAAGGAAACGAAGACAGTACATACCAATGACAAGTCAGTTCTCACAGAAAATGACTGAAAGCTGAAAGACAGGATCTAGTTTAAAACAAAACTCGGTTCACAGAAATGAGGTGGACTTTGCTCAATTCAATTAAATGAGGTAACTCTGAAAGATTTTTTTAAAATTACAATGCTAATTGACTTTTATTCTTTATGCCAGAGACCTAAGTAGTAAAAATGGGGAGAAACAAGAGAAAGTCTGATGTATAATAGTTCCCTCTGCATACAATAAAAAGAGCTCTTCTTGCTACAAATTGGCATCACTACTACAAAAATATGATTTTTGGTAAAACAAACGAAAAAGGACTACATATTTTGAAAATTGAAATCTAGATTAAAGATAAAATATAATTTTAAAAAGATATATTCTGCCAATACATGTAAATTTAAATTGCCAAACAAACTTAAAATGATAATCCTTATAATCGAGCATTAGGAAATATTCAACAACATATGAAGAAGAGCAGTGCTTATTCTGTTAGACATTATTTTCTCCTAAATAACTTTATTTTGGAAAAAGAACAATCTGCTATATGTAGAGGCAGGAATTGTGAAAAATAAAATTAATAAAGAACAAGTTTCAGAACTATTTGCATTCATGTCATTATATTCCATTGTAACTATCTTAACAAATCTTAGCAGAGTTTAATTTTTTTTCCAAAACCACTTTTTGAAGATTTTATGAAAGTTTAAAATTGGCAGTTTTTCTGAGCACTCATTAAAAAGTATCTTGAGACTTCTGTGCATTTTTCGTAATTGATCTTTCTGATGTAGTTGGGTTAAGTAGCCAGTGCAAGTAAGTTCATCACATGTTGTTTTGTCTATTATGTGACTAAAAATCATGAACTTCACTGAAAAAAAAAAAGTGCCCAAGATCTAAGAGCTATCAAATGGCTCTCAGCAGAAGGATAGGCTGAAGCAGATAGTGAGAAGTCTTTTAAGTATTCTTGAATCTAGGTGAAGTTACAGCCAAATACATTTTTCAATGTGAAAAAGATACTTAAATGTTTTTTTATTGAAGTAAAATTCATATAACAGAGAATTAGCCATTTTAAAGTTTACAATTCAGTAGCATTTAGCACATTCACAATATTGTGTAGCCAAAGATATTCTTTTTTAAAAAATTTTTACTTCTACAGATCTTTAAGCACAGAGTTATTCATCAAATTATAATACATCATTCTTATAAAGACTTCAATCATTTCAGCTATAAGAGGCCAAATATCAAATAGCTATCAAGCAGTGACAACTCTTTGTCTTTTCTGATGTCAACAAAGACTTCCAAATCTTTTCAGTGAAAAAAGTCAGCAGAGATCAAAGGGGCTCTTAATGTTACACATTTTAATAAATCAGGAATGCTCAAAAATCTACAGGGTGGATAATGTTCCATAGGCTTTCCAGGAGACAACAGTTAGAATTTTCAGAGTAAATTTGAAAGGTATTAAGTGACATTAGCAGTAATAATTATGTGCTGGTGTTTGTATTTTTTAGTACTATATAATTTGGTCCTGAAATTCTTTGTCAATTAGCAACTTCAAATATCTGGAAAAGCTAATTAAGTGGTTTCCTATAGTTCCTCTGAATATAGACACTCTCGAATACTTATGGGATTTCACCTATTAAAGTAAAGTAGTTTCTCCCCTTCTTCCTTGGATCTCCTGCCAGTTCCTCCTATCGTAGAAGCTAGAAGTTAGCTGGCAAGAGAGCCTGGGACTCCCAGATCCCATACCCCAAGAGAATTTGCAGACTCCCAGCCTTAACATTACATAGTCAAGTAGAAAAGAGCTCTTGTGTATGTGAGAGACAACTGGCCAATAATTGGCACAGCCTGCCTCTTAACTACTCAGCATTTATACCTCTCAATACACAGATAAACATCCATTCAACAACAAGCCTCATGCTTTTGCCTTACAAGATGCAATTATACTTTGCACAAATAAAGACACTCTCACTCTCTCCTGGAAAAGGGGAAACCTAAAATCCCATCAGCCACTGTATCCTACTCTGGGTGATATTAATTCCTGCCTGGATATTCTGTAACCCAAAGACCAAATTGTAAAGTTAATCACCACCTACCCTCATATCAATGTAGACCATGTCTTTGGCCATCTGTCCATCCAGGAAGGCTGGCCCAGGGTTTCCTTTTCCTGTTGGCTCTCAGGCATGGTCTGCAGCTGTGCTCTCTCAGCTGATGCCAGCATTTCATAAACTAAGCCCAAGTTTGGGTTTTTCCTCAATGAGCTGGTCATAGAAAACTCCCCATTGGAACTAGGTTATATGGGTCATAACATATCATCTCATAATCCTTATCTAAATTTTAGTAAAATGAATGATATCCATTTTTCACCTAAGTACTTACACCCTTGGGCTCCTACATAGTCATTGGTTCTACTTGAATGAAGATAGAGAGAAATGAAACATATTCAAAAACCGTTTTGCACCCGCTGAAAAAGAAAGGGAGGAACTAATTCAGGAATTTCCTAAATTTTCCACTGTGACCTCCCATTCTGGGTACTACAAGCCTCCTCGGGGCAAAGGACAGGGACCTCTCATGGGGTCCTTTCTTACCTGCTGTTCATCAAGGGTCCCTCCTGTGTGACAGCTAAGTCCTTCCTTTCCTTCTGGTCACCCCACAATGCTCGGATTTGTGCTGAGGTGTCACCCACGAATATGACCCTAGCCAGGGCAGCCAGGGTGGAAGCCACAGGACCACGTGGAGTCTGAGGTGAACCTCTTCAAATTACCTCCGGGCATGTTTCCGCTGATAAAATGGCGAATGTAGGCACAGGCCAGCCAATTAGGACCTCCGGCATTGGAATGAGGCGGTCTGGAATACACATTCTAATTGGATGAGAAAAAAAAAAAACCCGAGAGTCCAATTCTGATTGGATAATACAATCCAAAGGCCATTTGAAAAGAGCAACCTAATAGACCAGTTCTGATTGGATAATGTTATCCAATCAGAATGGGTATTCCAGAACAGCTTATTTGAATACAGGAGGCTAAAATTGCCAGCCCAGGCCTGCATCTGCCATTTTTCTCACCGGGGTCCTACCGGGTCCTATGCTAGTGTGTCGGAGGGCTGGTGGCTCCTCCGGCTCCGGACTCCGTGTCTGGTGTGTACTGCGTCCTAGAGATCTGCATTGCTTGGGCCACTGTGGCTGGCACTGCCTTGAAACCTCCTGGAAAAGGAGTGTCCTGCAGTGAGCTACAGGCAAGAAGGAACGCAGTTGGCATGTGGGAGGGACCTGGACCCGACCATGCTTCAGTGAGAGGCAGGTAAGGAAGGATCCAGCTGGTACATGGGAGGGACCCGGCCCTTGGTACACAGAGGACATGGGGACCTGGAATGGGCACCTGAGTGGAGAAGGGGGCACCACCTGTGAGTGGCAGTGTATCTGGGTTCTGCTGCTGCTCCTCCCCATAGCAGTTTGTGTGGTGCCTGGGTGTGAGGACGCAGCAGGGAGCTGGACAAGGAGTGATGTCCCCAGGCCCTGACCTTAGGTGGACCCCAGTCCTTTGTTGACTTTGGCGAAAGCCAGGGTGAGCTTTGCAGAGTGGGCGTGAGGGCATCAAGTGAAGCTCAGGCTCTGCACTCCGGGGGCCGGTGTGAGGAGACACCCACCGCATCCTCCACTCCGCTTTCTTGCCCTGTGGGCTGAGGTGTCTGCCCCAGGGGTGCACCTGCAATGCCATGTGAAGGCGAGGGATGGATGTTTTAGGGGTGTGTCCTAGTGGTGTGCGGCCACTGGCCTTCAAAGTCCAGAGGAACGAGGAGAGTGTTCTAGGAGGGGCCCCAGGACAAAATGTCACAGATATCAACTGTCAAACTTAGTACTTCAGGAAATTGGACATTTTGTACTTAATAACCTTATATTTTATTTAGTTCAGTATATCCAAAATATTATCATTTGAACAGGTGAACAATATAAAAATGTTAATGATCACATATCACCATAACGAATATACTAATAATGAAAAAGTTTGAAATATTGTGAGAATTATCAAAATGTGACACAGAGATGTGAAGTGAGCACAAGCCGTTGAAAAAATGGTGCCGATAGACTTGCTCAATGCAGGGTTGCCACAAACCCATTTGTCAAAAGCCCAATATCTGTGAATTGCAATAAAGCAATGCACAAAAAAATGAGGTTTGCCTGTAAATTGGTTAGGGTATTCCTAAAAATGTCCTTCTATTAAGAGCCAGCTCTGATGCCTTTTTCTGCTCGTTTTTGATGCTGGCACTTTCTTGATCCTACCAAGAGGTGGCGACAACTTGATTACAGTTGCCACCCAGCCAACAGTAACCACAAGATGCACCTGACCTCAGAGATATTAAAAATCAGGGGAGAATGTGCGTAAAACTGATGAAGTAGCATAGTTTTATCCCTAAGGGAAGGTATGTTAGGTTATTTTTAATTTGACCATTGTAGCTTTTAATTTTGAAAGCAGATCATTAACTCTCTGAATCTGCTTATTGACAATTAAGATGTTGAAAATACCAACTTCCTAATAAGAAAAATGCTGTTACTATTCCTTGAATATATATTAAAGTGAATACAGCTTTTTAAAGAAAAGTTAAAAACCAGTACTTTTTTTGGCAAGTAACTTTCTCTGAGATGATGATTTAAAAAATTTAAGGAAACATTTCAAAATACATATATATGTATTACATAAAAGTACATAGTAAAAAGTTGAATAATTAACCAGTCAATACTTTACTTTTACCAAAAGCATTAAAAACCTGCAGCTTTTCCACTGCACTCCAGTCTTGCCAGAGTGAGACCCTGTCTCTAAAAAAAAAAAAAAAAAAACCTTGCAACTTTTTGTTCTATCTGCGATTTTTTTTTCCCCCTGAGATAGAGTCTCACTCTGTTACCCAGGCTAGAGTGTGGTGGCATCAGCCTAGCTCCGAGCAACCTCATACTCCTGGACTCAGGCAATCCTTCTGCCTCAGCCTCCCCAGAAGCTGGGACTACAGGCCTGCGCCACCATGCCCGGCTAATTTTTTCTATATATTTTTAGTTGTCCAGCTAATTTTTTTCTATTTTTAGTAGAGATGGGGTCTCCCTCTTGCTCAGGCTGGTCTCAAACTACTGAGCTCAAATGATCCACTCGCCTTAGCCTCCCAGAGTGCTAGGATTACAGACATGAGCCACCACACCCGGCCTCTATCTGGGATTTGACATGTCCAAATGAAATATTATAATGCACATACACACACATAACCAAGCTATGCAACTACAGTAAATAGATCAATATCAGGGTAGATATCTCAGGCCAAAGTTACTTACCTCCCTTGCTGATTCTGGGCCCCTAAGGCTTTCTGACTCTGATTTGGTTTCTCAACCCTACTGGGAACAAAATTTGAAAAGTTAAGTACACTCTGCACGTATATTTCTTTTTTTTTTTTAACCTGTATATTCTTTTTTTTTTTTATTTCAGCATATTATGGGGGTACAGATATTTAGGTTACGTATGTTGCCCTTGCTCCCCACCCCAAGTCCGAGTTTCAAATATGTCCATCCTTCGGATGGTGTGCATTGCACTCTTTGTGTATGCATATACCTGTCCCCTCCTTCCTCCTCCTTCCTCCCCCCTCCCCCCTGCCCAGCATCCAATGGATGTTATTCTTATATGTGCACTTATGTGTTGATCAGTTAATACCAATTTGACGGTGAGTACATGTGGTGCTTGTCTTTCCATTCTTGGGATACTTCACTTAGTAGAATGCGTTCCAGCTCTATCCAGGAGCATACAAGAGGTGCTATATCACCATTGTTTCTTAAAGCTGAATAGTACTCCATGGTACACATATACCACATTTTATTAATCCACTCATGTATTGATAGACACTTGGGTTGTTTCCACATCTTTGCAATTGTGAATTGTGCTGCTATAAACATTCGGGTGCAGGTGTCTTTCTTATACAGTATCATTTGCTCTTTTGGGAAGATGCCCAGTAATGGGATTCCTGGATCGAATGGGACTTGCACGTATATTTCTTAAGCAGCAGTTCTATTTCTTAGTATTATATAATGCTACAGGTCCCAAACTGTGAGCCAAGGTGCCCCGGACACTTGCAGCAAGATATTTTAAGTTTTTAAGTTTTAATATATGTGCAATACTGCACATATACTGAACATCACAGGAACTATTAGCCCTAAGTAGTTCACAGTTTCAACATTAGCTTATGCTGTATCCCTTTTGATGATCTCATATCTTTCCGAAGCTGGGTTTTTAGTGGTTGCTGTGATAAAAACGGGTATTACGCAAAAATTAGCGTGGAGAAGGAAATGAATTGGTGGCATCTGATCAAATTCCAAGGTTGGAGAAATTGTGCAGCACCCAATCAGCACTCACACTGCATTAATAAGTAATAGAGCAAGTATATTATTTTTCTTTAAATTTTCATATATATATTTTTCAAACAGCTTACAGTTTTTAGGACATAAAAGCTTATTAAGTTGTTTGAGTCTAACTACTTTATACAAAGTATAAGCTCCCTCAATTTGGGGGCGGTGTGGTTCTAGGACTTACCATGTTTAACCAAATCCTCAATTCTCAAGTCCGACAGTGGGCTCTGTGGAATCTGCCTATACAAAAAGGCTGTATAGGCAGGTTTTGCATACTGAGAAAACTGTATTTTCCGTGGTGCATTTGGTTGGAAAGAAGCCAGGTATGAGTTCATATCTGTGTTGTTTAAGGCTCAACTGTGTTTCTTTTGGCTTAGGAGCACAATGAAAAAAAGTCATGAACCAATAGAAGTTTACGAACCTCTGAATTAATAAATTGATATTGTGATTTATATTAATAATTAAATATGAAACTATGTTGCTTGGGACAGATTCATTCCTGAGGCTTGATTATCTTTGAATTTAAAAAGGAGATTGTTGAAAATGTTAGGCTGAGGACTAGACCTTGAAACCTGGGGTGGCTCCAAATTACCCCAAAAGGACCAATCCAATCTTCCTGGAACAAATGGCTTCATCTTTATCATCATTTATGAAGGGGCTTGTTGGCCTTTCCTGGTGCCAATAGAGTATGTTTAGCCTCCCTGTGCCTAAAGTTTCTCATCTGTGGAAAGGATCCAACTCATACAGTTGCATGGGGATTAAATGAGTAAGATTTGTAAGTACTTAGAAGAGTTTTATTGTTGTCACGATTGTAGTATCATCTTCATCATCATCATCATCATCAGCGTCCTATATTATGCAAGAATTGAGGCTTTGGCATCATGAATGATTTGCTCATTTGAGAAGAACTGCTTGGTCTGGTACTTGGCAATTATAAACTTGGCCTTACAGGATTCAGAAACTCTTAAGGTAGGTTTGTCAGTACAATTTGGGGAGAATCTTAAATTGCATCTTTTAAGCTCTTATCTGGGGAACTTCATATAGTTTTCTTCCCTTGTATGTTTCCACCATTACACAATCTTCCTGGTATAATCTCTTTTCCTATAGCGCTCTCTCACATTTTTCTTAGGATGTTAAGAAACACTCATATCTCTCTCTCAATCATTTTTTACTCTCTTGGTGTCTTAGCCAGAGACTTTCAGCATAAAGCACGCAAGGCCTGTAAGTTCTCACAGTATGACATTTACCGCTTTCCATGACAACTGTCCTCCACGTGGGTTAAATGCTGGGTTTTTGTTTTGGTTTGGTTTTTTTACATTGACTTTTCTTTATCTAATGTCTCTAGTGCATCACAGGATTGGGTTATCTCAGACTGTTCACCAGCTCTCTCAGCAAGCTTGTCCTCTGAATCACAGGCCTGGCATCAACATGGGAAGAGAGAGGGGTTTGAGCAATTAGTGCTGGGCTGTGTAGATTCTGGGCCACTCCTTTTGTCTTTAGGGATTCCAGGATGTGACTTCTTTTAGAATAATGCACAGCCCTTAGAGGCAAGTGACCACATTCAGAGAGAGTAGGATGCAGGTAAGAGGGGTTCAAGGCACACCTTCCACTTTTCATTGTGTTAGAATGAGTATGAGAAGGAAAAATAGATGCAGACAGGTGCAGGACATGCAGTGGAATGAAAGGTCTCTGAGCTTGAGAACCCCTCTCAGGCTTCCTATTTCATCTTCCCTAACTCGCCTCAGTGGATCCCGCTGCTTCTATTCTGCCCAACATATTCTGGGCAGTGAGAAGTCTTGAGAGAATAAACTTTGTGTTAATGGATACGTTTTTATGCTTCAATCAGCAAACAACGGATGGAAGAGGGAAGCTCTTCAAAATGAATTCTGAATCTGCTTCCAGTGATTCTGTAAGCCAGTGGCTTCTATCAAATAGATGCAATTCTTCCCAGAGCTCTCTCCGTATCTACTTGGACTTGTGACCTTCCATAGTTCTTACCCTAAGCCCAATCAGCCCATAATTTAAAAAAAAAAAAGAGCAAGGAAGGAAAAGAGGGAGAGAAGATTTGGAGGCCCTGTGTTGGAAATTATTTTAAAATTAATGAATTTGTCTCTTCTGCAAATAGAACAGTAGGTAGGTAAGAAGCTGTGCCACTTTTATTCAGGCTTTCATTTGTTTGAAAAAGATCAACTAAAGGAAAGATTTCTTTAATTTTCAACTGATACCTAGAGGAGACTTCTGTAAGGGATTTTTGCATGATCTATTGGCATCACAATCAGGGTTTGACCCGTGGCCCTAGGAAAAACTTTTAAGTGGCAGAAATAGAGTTAGGAAAAAGAGTTTCTGCAAGAAGGCCACAAAGCAGTATCCTTTGTTGATCTGGATGTGCCAGTGGGTGCATGTGAATGTTTACAGAAGCAGAGAAATCCAGCCCCTAAGAGGTCCTGAAGGGCCTTGAAGGCCACTATCATGCAGTGTCCTCTTTCGGAGACAGCAGGCCTGCTGAGTAAGCACATGAGAACTCAGGGAACTCAATGTGTACCCAAATAAAACGACTGCTAATTGGGGGCTTGCAGCCGAAGAAGCAATCTCTGGCTGCAGAGATGTAAATTAGCCCCTGCCTGGGGCCTGCAAGAAATCAGGTCAGGACCAGGAGTCATCACGAGGCTGTTCTGAAAGATACATAATGAACTTGTCCTTTCCTATGGAGATTTTATTAGATTTTTCTCAAGGTATGCAAAATAGATGGATTTCCCAGGAGCCTCTGATCACATCTTAACAAGGCAAGGCAGAAAGAAGCAAAGGATGCTGAGTGGATACCGGAGGCTGTCAATGCATAAAGTTCAGACTAAAAAAGATTTGAGCAGAAGCAAAGTACCTACCAGGGGGTTTAAGAGCGTGCTTTCTTGAGTTACATGACCTCAATTTGAATGCTCTCTTTCCTTCTTGGTAGCTGTATGACTTTGGGCAGTTTACTTAACTTTTCTGAGCTTCAATTTCTTCAACTATAAAATACAGACAATAATAGTGTAGGCCTCACAGAACTGTTATAAAGATGAATATTATAACTATAGTACAAATTAATACTTGCATCTTGCTTAGAACAGGGCCTTACACACAGCAAGCATTAAGTAAGTGCTTATTACATAAACTCACACATCAGACCTGGAGTTCCAGTTGCTGTTGCTGCCCTAACAACCCATCACAGACCTAGTGACATAAGCAACCATCCTCTCCTGTGCTCACGAATTCCATAATCAAGATCCAGCAGCCATGGCTCCCCTTTGCTCCATGGTGTCTGGGGCGTCAGCGAGGAAGACTCACAATGCTAGGAGGGACTCAGATGGCTGGGGCTGTGTCATCCCTCACATGTCTGGATCCAGGCTGAGGTGGCTCTAAGGGGCGCTCAGCAGGGACTATCGGTTAGAGCACGTGCACATGCCTTCATCACAGTTCCAGCTTTGCACATCACGGGAGCTGGCTTCCAAGAGGGAGTGTCCCAAGAGCAAGCAAGTGAAGTGAGCAAGAAGACAGTTGTGTGGCCTTTTGGGACCTAGCCGCAGACATCACAGAGTCACTCCCATTACATTCTAGTGGTTGAGGCTGGCACGAGTTAGCTAAGATTCAAAGGGAGGGGACATAGACACCACCCCTCCATGGCATTTGGTCTGACCGAGGGGTCGCAGGGCGGAGGTTCCTCAACTACCACAACAGCTTTGGATGTCCCAGGGGCTTAGCTTGAGTGGGCAGAACTGCTACCCCAGCGTTCTTCCAGAGGAGCAAATGCCCCAGGTGGGCTTTGTTAATATTTGCATCTTCGTGTGGGTGTGCCTGCTGGGTGTGCCTAACTGAACCTACTGTAAGAATCAGCACCCCCTCTCACAGGGGTGGAAGTGCAGGACTTTGACATGACTTGCGAAGCCACAAAGCCAGGATCAGAGCCTGGTTCTCCATTTCCTGCCTTCGGGCACAGTCGGTGATCAACCCTATTCCTGAATTCAGTGCTGGGTTGCTATTCTCATCCCACTGAGGTCACCTGTGCCCCATTGTTTTAATTACAGGCTGTTATTTCATTTAAAAAGTTAGCAATAGGAATAAAGGTACTGTCATTTTAAAAGCCAGACTCCTGGCCTAAAACCTCTCAGTGAATCAGAGGACAAATGTTCCCATTGTGCTGGTTAAAAATAGGAGCAATGGAACAAGTGACAGAATGAGATGAATACCATTAAAGTGTAATTACATTTACTGTAAGTGGGAGCCTGGGGAAGAGTCTATTCTGGGCAGGGAAGCTCTACTGGAGCCGGAGACATGGAAAATCCAAAGCCTTAGCCGACGGCTGCTTTCACATTTTGAATTTTTGTTACGGATTGTTCTTAGTAGCCATTAGCTTTATTGGGGATATTTGAAAGAACTGTGTCACTCCAGAGAAAAATAAGAACCACATAGCTCACCTTGAATCTCGGAATGTAGCTTTCCTGTGGTTCTCAAGAGGCAACGTCACGCAGTTTCTATACACCTATTGCCACAGCAGTCAAGTGTAGTAGCTGGATTGGATCTATTTGAAAGGCAGAGCTTATTTTTTTTTCTTGTAATGAAAACAGCTTCTGTTTTTCTAGTTTTAAAGCAAAACCTTGCCACATAACATTTTTTAAAATATGTGAAGAAAGTAAACATGATCCTAAATCCAACCACTCACAAAGCACAGCTAATATTTTGGTGAACATCTTCTAAAACCACAATCTTTATGTGCATTTACAGATAGTTCTTTTTTAATGCTGTTAAAGCTCAGCAATATATTCTGGACGTATTTTTTCATGATAATAAATGTGGAGTTGTATTTTCATGTCTAATGGCTAACTGGCATTCCATAGGCTCAGTGTACCATAATTTATTCGTCATGACATTAATCAAGTACACTTTTGGCTCATAGCTAAAAATTATTCTTTTACTTTAATGAATGACAAATTATTTCAAGTTTACATATATATATATATGTAACACATATATACACCCCACATACTTTGATAAAAATGTTGTATCTTTATGTACTTAGCCAATTATTTTCTTAGAATATATTCCCAGAAGTGGAATTTCTGGGTAAAAGATATATATATTTACTATTTTGAAATCTATTACCAAATTCCCCTCTGGAAATGTACCAATTCACATTCCCACAAATATCTTTGTCAGTATTAGGTATTATAAATCTTTAAATCCTTATGAATCCAACAAACAATTTTATTTTAATTTTCATATAATTGGCCATTTGTATGTCTCTTGAAGAACTGCTTGTTCTTTACCCATTTTCATCAAGGTATTCCTTTATTTTCTTATTGATTTGTAACTTCATTGTATATTAAGGATAATAGCACTTAGTCATGTGTTGTTATTTTTCCTCAGTTTATCTCTGTTTTGAACTCATTGATTTTTGCTTGGTTTTATTTTATTTTTGCCATAGAAAAGGGTTACAAGGTGGACTCAGCACGGTGGCTCACGCCTGTAATCCTAGCACTCTGGGAGGCCAAGGCAGGTGGATCACTCAAGGTCAGGAGTTCGAGATCAATCTGAGCAAAAGCAGGACCCCTGTCTCTACTAAAAATAGAAAGAAATTATGTGGACAACTAAAAATATATATACAGAAAAAATTAGCTGGGCATGGTGGCACATGCCTGTAGTCCCAGCTACTCAGGAGGCTGAGGCAGGAAGATCACTTGAGCCCAGGAGTTTGAGGTTGCTGTGAGCTAGGCTGACGCCACGGCACTATAGCTGGGGCAATAGAGTAAGACTCTGTCTCAAAAAAAAAAAAAAAAAAAGAGAAAGAAAAGGGTTACAAAGTGCTTTCCTTTATGGCTTCTGGTAGTACCTAAAATTTACCTAACTAAGCCCAGGTGAAAAAGAGGTCACCTATTTTTTTTTCTGGGTTTTTTTTTTTTTTTTACTGTTTTCATTTGCTCTGTTATAATTTTAATAAAATAAATCCAGCTCTGTTTTGCTTCCCAAATGGCTATCCAATTAGGATTTACCTTTTAAAGCCTGGTTGGAGAGGTAGAGGAAATAGAAGTCGAAGGCAGGACTGGGCAGCCTGAATGAAAATCCCTGCTCAGCTTCCTCTCCCTACAGAGTGGAGGGACCAGGGAAGCCAGCACGGCTTGAGGTATCAACTTTTATTAGTATTTGCTGACAGGAATAAAACTGAGACAATGCTCTGACACTTAGTACCCAAGCTGTCTTTAAAAGGCACGATAAACAGGCTGCCGTTAAGAGAAAGTTCCATGTAATAGAGCTTCCACCTCCCTCAGAGGCTGCCCTTCTCCAGCTGATTCCAGGATCATGGGCACCTGAGTTTCCTTTCCTTCTCCCCACAGAGTGCAGTGTTAATGCTCATGCTGACTCTATGTGGTGGCCGGGGCAGTGGGTGCTTCTGACTACAAACCCCCAGAGGACAGGAACTGACCAACTCACCCAAGGGTCCCCTGCACTCACATGGTCTCTGGTGGTGGCACATAGCTGGCGCTCAGAACGCCTTTGCTGGGACAAAAGGAAATGCAGGTACCTACAGCAGTCATGCCCATTTTGTTGGGTCTGCAATGGAGACTCTTCACCACTAGGTGTCATGATGACTCAAGTAAAATTTTGGCTGCTAGCTAAAGATGACGCTTTTATTGTATTCATTTTCATGCACGCACACATTCAGTGTTTTAAGAAGCACCTGTTGAGTGACTACTGCATTCCAAACGTGTGGGGGCTGAGGATGCTGCCCTGGTTGAGCTTCTGCCCTGCTGGGGAGAAATCCACAATGGGTGCTGAGACGAGAGGCAAAGCCCTGGGAAGTCGTGTGGGAGGAGCACCTAGCTTTGCTGGAGGAGCAGCTTCTCGAGCAAGGTGCCTTCTAAGGTGAGTTTTAAAGGATAAGTAAGAAATCTAGTTCCTACTTTCTCCCAGGAAATTCAGGACAGGATGGCAGCCTAAACACTGGCCCAGATTTTGTTCTTGTTAAGGATCGAGGTTTTACAACTTGTCAGGAAGCTTGGTGGAGGCTTGTATGTTTTTTGAAGACAGACACACAAGCCTTGTTGTTTATCCATTTTTATTGAGGCATTCTTTTGTTTTTTTATTGATTTGTAACTGTTCTTTGCATATTAAGGATGCTAGCCCTTTGTCATGTGTTTACTGTTATTTTTCATTAGTTAATCTTTGTTTTGAACTTGTTTATTTTTATTTTATTTTCCTAAGTTTCTTAAATTTATTTTATTTGCCTAAATTTCCTTTATTTCTGCCTCCAATGCTGCATTATTAATGCTAATTCTGACTCTACGTGGTTTCTTTTCACTATCTGGATATTTGTTGCAGTTCAAAGTTCAGATTTCTAAGTTTTCATACTATCAATAAGACTACGGTGAAGTTGACCTCCTTGGGCCCTGACCACTATTAGGAAACAGCAGAAGTAGACTGGGAGTAGGTTTGAGGGAGAATTAAAGAGAATCATGCTATGTTTTCTTCCGCAACTTCTTTCACCGTGCTCAACTTTATGTTTCCAAATTCATCCATGTGGTTGTGTGGGGCTAGAATCCGTTCATTTTTCACTACAGTGTACTATTCCTTTGCATGTCTCTACCAGTTTATTTATTCATTTTTTAATAGATGAACATTTGAGTTAGGTCCAATTTGGGACTATTGCAGACGATGCTGCAGTTAGGTGCAGTTTATTGCTCCTTAACTCCAAAAGCACACTTCTCAGTCCTGCTTTGTGATAACTGGAGCTGGACCCTGTAAACATTTCTCGTTTGCCGGATTTGTCGCTAGAATGAAGTAGATTGCAGAAGGGAGGAACTTCTTCTGGTTCTGGGTGCTCTCCCCTACCCTTCTGGCTTCTATGGAATACCTGCTAGTGATGTGTTGGATACCCAGAGGCTCTCACTCTCCAATAATTTTTGCTGACACCCTGGGGAAGGCTTCCTGTTCATCAGCCTTGGCCCTGGCTGTGGACCAGATGTCACCCAGAAAACCCAGTATACACCCTTTCCAGTGAGGTCTAAATCCCAGCCAAGGGTGATTCTTCCTTTGGCACTTTCCTTTAGTCTGAGGCTAGTCTTTAGAGTTCTGTTTCCCCCTCAGTAGTGAATCTCTTATTACTAGTTAATATAACCCATCTTGATGGTACATTTTCTCTGTTCAAATTACTGGTGTTGTTTCTGTCTCCTGTCTGTGCCCTGACTCATACAATCTTACACAGGTCTTTTGGTGCCCTGTTGATCAGGGTAGTGCTGAGGGAGGTACCCGGAGGTGGCGGGGGGTGGGCGGTGTGGAGGGGAAGGGGCCCAGCATGCCTGGTGTTGGACTGGCCCATCTCACTGCCTCTGTGACACTGGGGCTGCAGCTGGAGCACTCTTAGCCCTGACCCTAAGCTCCTGCCACCTGGCTTGGAGCTCCAAGCTCTCAGAAGGTACATATTTACTGTTGCCTCTTAACCTCAGTAGTTATTGCAAAAATTAAATTACACCTATGATCGTTTTTAAATTTCCAATTTTTTAAAAACACCCTTATTTTAGCTAATATCCAAGACTCATGACTTACTGGGTTTTGATTCAATGGTAATGATGTGATTCATTATAAGGGGTTGAATTCCAGAGACACCAGCAGGGTGGCCCAGCCACAGGCTGGGATTCTATCATCTTCTGAAAGATGTTTCACTCACTCCCACTTCCAACAGTGGCGAAATTTCCCCAACAAACTCTTCTCTCAGGCAAATCAAGGAGAGGGAACAGAATTTCTTCTCAGTTTGCTTGGGATAATGAGGCTTCAAGGTCATCAGCTGGGCTTGAAATCTTCCTCCACCAAGATTTTTTGTTCCTTGTCAGCGTGAGCACCCAGGCATCTCACAGGCTCCACATCCCTTTAGAAACGGTCTCCAGTGCCCAGGCTGTACATCCAGCACCTGTGAATTTGCGTCCCCCGCTCTGCTGCTGACGCTCCAACACGCTGCTTTGCTCTCTGAGCCTCCGCTTCCCCTCAGCAGACTACTGGGCGGTGTCGTGCCCGGTGTCTAGCATCAAGGAACAGAACTCTGCCAGTTGGGAAATTCTGCCGCAAGTATACCTCCATTAAATTAATTCCTTTCACGTAAAGATTTGTAGTAACAAAAGAAGAAAAGCTTCTGAACACAAGGACGTGTTCACATTTGTTGAAAGTTGATGGTAGATAAGTGTAAGGCCATTTTGTTCTTCAGTTTACTTTGTTGTATGTTTGAAATGTTTTGTAATAATAGATTGAATACAAAGATATCAGCCTAAAACAACAGAAAAACGCCTCTGAAATTTGCCAGTCCTTTTCATTTCTTTTTCATATGTTAAGTTAAATGAAGACGGAATTGAATGCTTTTGTTTTTTAAAAAGTTGTTCACTAAAATGCCATTTTGTATAATTATTTTCCTAAGTCTATTCTTTTGTATATAGGTTTGGGGAGCCTCTGGAATGAAATTCACAATTTTTTTAAAAGTTATTTCTGTATGGTGGCCTATTAGGTAGTTTTTTCATAAACTTTCTATTTTGTATTCTTTTCATCATTTAAATAGTTTTATAGGAACAAAATTGTAGTCTGTGAACGCAGAGGGAGAAGGAGAAATACAAAAGTCAGCTTTCGGAGGCCAAATTGGCTGGTTTGTAAAGCAAGGTCTGGGGGGCGGTCGGGTCCAGGTTTGGCGGAGGAGAGGAGGATAGGGAGTCCCGGGGCAGGCGCTGACAGGGACGCGGCAGTGGGAGCACATCACTCTCCACGTCCCCCCATAGCAGCCATCATCGCAGGCCCCGCGGGCGGAGCTGTCGCACAGGGGAGCAGCCGCGCGAGGGCGCAATCCACCAGGGAACCGCTCCGCCTCTGTGCGTCGTTTTTTCTGCAGCCAGAAGAAACCCCTTTGAAGAAGGGGGCGGATAATGAGCTTGCAACACACCCAGGATGGGGAGCGGCGTCATGCGAGGCTTTTCCGCGCATCCTCTTTCTTAGAAGCTCTTGATACCCTGGGTCTTCTCCCACACAAATTGCTCATAACTCCTTAGTCACCGTAAACTCAATCTATTGAACAATGACATCCTGTACTCATGCAGCGCCTTAAGCCCCTGAAAGTGCCTTCATGGATGGCTGTTCTTACATTGAACACAATGTCCCTATGGCATAAGCACGCTCCATTTTGCAAGGGAGGGAATTAAAGAGAAGTTAAGTTAGAGCCACAGAATTCTGGTGGCAGAAATCAGTCTAGAGTGTAGATTACCTGACTTGCCTCAAACAAATGGTGAAACCCTTCTGGCGCTGAAGTTAATTCGTTAAACCTTTTCTTTGCTCTTTCAGCTTTGCTGGGAATATTTGCCTCCCATCTGCCCACTAAATCCTGCCTGTTCTTTATGCCAGTCTTATCTCCCATGCCTCCTTGGTGCAGGATTCTGAGTTCTGCCTCTTGACTGTGTGGGTGACCTGACTTCCCTGAGCTTCTGTCTCCCCTTGTGGAAAATGGGAATGACATTTCTACCCAGGCGAAGGTAATGCTTCATATAGTTATCAGCTGGCGCACTGTCTCCCCCTCTCCCCGCCCCATCAGAACCTGCGGGGAAGCACCAGCGCCACATCGGCTCAACTCCAGCCCCGCAGGAGCAGGTGGGGAGAACTACCAGGCCACGCACTAACTCCAGGAGGACCCGGAACTGCACTACTCAAGTCTTCACCTGCCACTTGGCATTAAAATCTCTTTACCATTGTTTCTTTGGCCAGATGATATATTCCTAGATAGGGGTGCCTCTGCCCTTTCACTCTGCTTTCTTGGAGCTTGGTTATGTGATTTCATGTAGTAAATGACAGCTAAGTTTGTTCCTTCTCCTGTCTCTTACGTTCATGCCCAAGTAGCAACCCTGATAGTCCTCATGGCTGCCCTTGGAACCATAGTCATAATAAGACTTCCGTATACTCAGAAGTCCAAAGGCCTTTGCTGCCTTATGCTGTTGGAACAGAATGAATCTGGTGCATCCTGTGCATGCTGCCGACGCTAGGGTCAGCATCCATCTAAATGCTGGTGATTTTTCGAGCACAGGCTGCTCTGCAGATCCCCCTTGAGCATGGCAACATCTCTGGGTGAATCGTCCTCATGGAAGGACTTTGTTCCTCCTGCCCACCATAGCGAATTCTGAGTCTGGCTACCTCTGCGTGCGGAGGAAGGCATGTGGGCCCCCCTGTGCACGGGGCAGCCAGAGGGGCACCCCTCCACCCCAAGGGGGAGCACCCAGGCTGAAGGATCACCACACTGAGGCTTGGGAACTTGTTTAGAAAGTAAGAAAAGCCCATGAGCTTTGGACAGAGGATCTGGGGGATGCTTGTTTTGGCTCCACAGCAGGCCCTAGCAGATGGGAACACTTGAGGAAGTAGGAAGGGTGGCAGAGAGGTGGGTTCTGCCCATTCTTCAGGCATTTGAAAGGCACCGAGCCTTCCTTCTGGGCCTGCAGCTGACCGCAGGGGCTGTACTGGGGAGGAGGAAAGGGCTGGGAGCCGGTACTGCCCCAGCTGGCAAGGGGAGGGCCTGGCTGAAGCCAAGACCAGTTACAACTGCTGCCTCCTTTGCACCAGATAGTCAGGAGGAGGGTGAGGTGGCTTAGGGGAGGAGGCCTTCGTCTCACAACCAGGAAGCTGTGTGCAGACGACGTGTAGATGTGAGGTCCAGGCTTTCCCAACCTCTTCGTTCCTGGACTGGGATTATGCTAATGTGGCAGGCCACAAGGGAATTAGAACACTCTTCCCTCCTGGAGGGGTTGAGGACAGAGGCTCACAAAGATGCAGTGGCTTACCCAAGCTTGCACAGAGTTACCCAGGCTAGAAATCATCCCCCAGCCCTTCCCACCCACACCCCTTCCTATGGCAGCTCGCTGCCCATCTCACCCCACCCGGCCCCTCTCCTGCCCTCTCCATGCCCCGTTGCCTCCATGGGCAGCTCTGTGAGTACCAAGTGGGTACCAGATAGGTACCTCCGTGGCTACCTCTGTGGGTACCGAGTGGGGAGCTCAGCAGTCTTCAGTCTGGGGCCAGAGGACGGCAGGGCGGGGGTGTGAGTGGGGCTGAGGTCTGAAGTGACAGCCAGCAGCCCTCCTGCGGGAAAGAGCCCGCTGCTGTCCTCAGGATCACAGACTTCTGTTGAGGGGTCCAGGAAGCCATTTTGCACAAACTCCCTCTCAACATGTGGTAAAAAGCCATCAATGGGCAGAGCCCAGAGCATCCATTCTGGTTACCTTCAACAAGGAGGGGAACAGGTGAGCACATCTCCTTCACTGTGGGGAAAGTCCCCAGTCTCTTGCCTGCTACAGTTTCCAAGTTTGTAGGTGCCCAGGGACATCCTACCCAGATGTCTCTAAAACTAACAGTGGCCAACCAGGACCCACCCATCCCACCCCAGCCCTCTGCTTCTCTGTGGCTCCTCAGGAGGGGCTCCATCCACTCAATGGTCTGGGGAGTCCAAGCCCTCACCTGTGCTGGGTGCACAGCTCATACTTCTCAGTATCTCCCATCCCCACACCTGCAAATTTACTCAGATCTCCAAGTTCCTCCTGGTTTACTGCTGGTTTCCTCATTGCCTTCCTGCTTCCAGTTCTGTCCCCTTGCAATGATTCTCAGTAGGCCACACAGTGATGGTTCTAACCTACAAGCCTGATTATATCATGCTCACACTCCATGCTCCCAGGCTTTGCAGTCCTGGACTCCAGAGTTCTTCCCTGCAAGTTCCTGCCTCTATGGTCTAGCCCCAGCCTGCACTCATGCACACTGCCCAGGCATGGCCCCAGTGCTGCTCTGTCCCTCCCCAGCAGGGAAGACCTGCAGGGCAGAGGCGGGTCCTTCTCATCTTTCAGCCTGGTGCCGAGTAGGTACTCAACAACATCGCCCAGAGGAGGATGAGGAGGGGGTAAGCATGAGGCTGGGTCCACCTGTCTAATGCCAGCCTGGCCCTGGGTGCTTTGGCAGTGCTCGGGGCCAGGAGGCTGCTATGGTCATTTGATGTTCAGTCAGTCATCTCCCCATCAATGTCCCCCTAATAGAGCAGGCTGTCCTGCCACTGTTATAAGTATACATTTTGTCCTTAGGCACATGGAGAGAGGGAGGGAGAAAGAGGAGTAGGGAGGAGGGAAAAAGCACTTCTGCCCTTCAAATATTTCAGAATAGTCAGAAGAGTCCAGGTCTTCAAAGCCTCAGATGGCTTTCTCGAGCCCTGGGCACTTTTGTCTATATGGGCCTCCTCCACCATAAAAAAGTATTAAAAATTCTATTTTATGACCGTGTTGGTAAAAAGATAAATTTAATCCAGGCAGGATCCATTATTTTACATTCATTATTGTGATGCTCATTTTTTCTTCTGATTTTAAGTAAATTAAAATGAAAACATTTCTGTGAGGCCCTGGCAGCATCACGGCCCCCAGGCTCCGTGCCTCCTGCAGGTCTTCTGAGGCCTTTAGAGCCAGCGGAAGGGAAAGGGCGGGACAGGGCCTTGCCAGTTCTGGGAACAGTCAGGAAAGCAAAGGCAGGCTTTCATAGGGTGTGCGTGACTAAGTGACAGGAATCTAAGGGCATGGAAACAAGCAGGCATCTCGAGACTCTCCAGCAGCTTGTCCACCGAGTGTTCACGTTTCTGTCCTCTGATGGGAGAGCGGTCACTCAGTCTCTAACTGTCCCTCGGGCGGTTGCCCATGCCTGGACTGCAAACCCTGCACCCAGTGTGTTCCGCTGATGCTCTCAGAAGCAGTTAGTGACAAGCCATGACTCACTGGTGGGCACAATCCGTGTAGATCCGATCACAAATATGGAAAAGAGCTAATGGAGGCAGCTGCCTTAAATATCCCCTGGAATACAACAGGGGGTGGGACAGGGGACCAGATCATAATGACAGGTGGCAGACAGGAACCAATTAGTTCTTAGAATGTCCTTGATTGAGTTATTATAAAAACGCTTCATAGAGAAGGACTTCCTTTTGGAAAGGGACATTCAGGATGACAGGAGAACTCATGTACACTCTGTGTACTGCAGAGTTACAGCCACAATCACTCACTGCTCCAGGTCTACTCTCTGGGAAGGGGAGGATCCTGTCATCACCCACCCATTCAAATCTCTACTGAGCACGAACTTTGTGTGCAGGACGTGGGGCTGTGTCCCCAGTGGAGCTGGGCAGCCTGGAAGTCGGAATCCCAGCGAGCTCCTTGCTTTGCCAATGGCTACGCTGTGCCACTCTGGCACCCTCAGCGCCCATGTGAAATGCAGATGAACATTAGTATAAAGAGAACTTCCTAAGCAATAAAAGAAAAACAAGTTGCTGGGTCAAACCTCCATTTGCATCATCTTTTGGTTTCAATGAATACAAGTGATTCTCAAGCTGGCAAGCCTTTGACCTGTGTGTTTGGCAAATCTGAAGCATTGGTTCTCCACCAAGAGGGATGGAAAACCCAGTTCTGCTTCTGTGTTCACTTTTGAAACATTTCCAAGGAATGAGAATGGTTTCTATTGTGTCTTCTGCTATCTGAAGCCCCTTAGGATGGGATCATCTCCATGGAGGCCCCACATTGAGGTGACTGTTTCGAGGCAGATGTTTGGGGATTCTGTCCTTCTTGCTATACCCAAAGCCCACCCTACCAAGCCCAGGGGGTGCACGGTCTCCCAGCCTAGATTCAGGCTGCTCTTCTATAATAGTCACACGGGAAGCTCATGCGAGCCTAAAGTGGGTCTATTGAATCACACAAGCTCTTGTAGAAACGAGTTGTTGCAGGAGGATAATCCCACTGGCCCTTCCCTTAGCCCAGTGAGAAGCTGTTCAGGACCCCACATTGCCCTGGAACAAGAGTGGCTTCTAGGAGATGGAGCTGAGTCTGATGGGCCTAGCTTGGTGCCTGGCTCTGCCTCCCAGGGTGGTCGACCTTGGCAAGTCCTCACAGACAAATGCAGAGGATGAACCCTCCACGTGGTCATTTCTCAGGGTCTTCCAGACCACAGGAGCCAACAGAGACCACATCTACTTGGGAGGGAATTGAACTCAACTGTTGACACCACCCCAACCAAAAGCTTAGGACCTGGTCGTATATGGAAACACTTGCAGGCAAAGAAATCACAGACTTTCTGAGACCCTCATTGCAAAGTCACAAGTTAACAAGCTACAGATGAGGCTTGTTTTCTTTGGTTTGCATTAATACAGGTGTCTGAAAGAAGAGATCTCAAGATACATTATGAATTCCACCCTGGTTCTTTGCAAACACATCTTAGCTGAGCTGGGTCCTGCCATCAGATCAAAGGGGAGCTTGTTCCTGTTGAATTTTTATCGACGTAAGATAGAATGCAATGTGTTCCCATTTAGTCATCTGTACAAATGTTCCCTGATGCCCGAGGACAAGATAACCTGTACCACAGTCATCTGCCAGCATTTTCAAGGAGAGAGACCAGGGCCACTGAAGGCAGTTTATTATGAATATTGCCATCTGGGCTTATTTGGATAAAATCATTTTCCAACGTAGGAGTCCTTTGCCTCCAGAATCCAAAGCATGATCAGTCATTCACTTGATTCTGTGATTTTCCAGGTGAGGTCACATGCTCACTGGAGCCTGGCGTGGTCAGGTCCACCCAAGTCAGTTGGGTCGAGAATGGGAAAGGGAGGGTGCATCAGTGGAAAATCCAGGTGCTGCTGCCTAAAGAAGGTGAGTGGATGCTGGCCAGGCAAAGCCAGCAGGTGCCCACTGAAGGTGGCAAGAGGTAGCGTAGGATTTATTCCCTGTGCCTCACTCCTAACCTCAGCCGCGAAGCCTTCCAGGTATACACTCTTATGCCAGAGTCTGAAGACACAAGCTTTGTTAACGGGCTCATTTGTTCAGCAGCCATTCATTGAGAAGTGACTCTGGACAAGGCCTTGGGCTAAATACTGCCCAGGATGCAAAGTAAGTAAGACATCGTCCTAGTTCTTATTCTTAACGCTCTCAGCTTTCTGTGTGGCTCGTACTCACATTGCGTGTATTCACTGGGAAAATGACGCCTTCCCCCCGGCTGCTGGAGCTCCCTTGTTTCCTCCTCCTAGCAAAGAGGGATAAAGAAATCTGTGCAATGTTCTAGGAGGCTTCCGCATCCACTGGAGATAATAATTTGTTCTTGTGACTCCCGTGGAAAGGCGGTCTCAATGACGGAGTTCACTGTGGCCATCATACGTGGGTCTGGGTGCAGGCTGGTGGCACGAAGAGCCATCTTGCTCACCGGGTCTCATGGTCTCTGGGTCCAGGTCCACATCTGTCCCACTGCAGCCGAGGAACCAGCCATGGCCACCGGGTAGTGAGTGCTTGCTGGGCCACAACAGGGATTTTCCCTGCCTTTTCCAGCTTTTAGTTCCCTTCTTGCCAAGAATGCTTCAGGTTTCAAAAAAGAAAGAGAAAAAAATCACTTTGTTTTTCTTGCAATGAACTTATTCGTGTTCTTTGAACTTCAAGATGAGGAAATCAAAGTCAGAGTCCATAAGTTTCTCAGGAGCTCCTGACCTACTTTTGGGGAAATCAATTCTTGCTGAAGTGCAAATCAGGACGCTGCTTCCAATGGCTTCCCCAGACATGCTGTCGGGAGCACGTGGGAAGCTGGGTGCCGTGCGGTCCCCCTCTCGAAATCCGTGCGTGAGTAAGGATATCTAACCTGACGCTTCATGGGTTTTACACGCAGTGTCCAGACCCACATTGCAGTTCTTACGTGGAAGCTGCCAGGGCACTCTCTCCCTGCCCTGCAACCACACCTCCTGCAGACCTGCACCAGGGGACACGTGAGGAGCTCCTCATTTGGAGACAGGGGACTCAATGTCCCACTCATCCTGCTCTGCCCTTGTAGCTCAGTCCTGGTAAGGCTCCTGCCTTTCCCCTGCCAAGTTCCCATATTGCCGCCAACTGGGTTACTACGTCCTTGCACTTGAGCCCCTGCCTGGACGCCCCTGGCCTCCCCTGGCCTGTGCCCCCTGCTCCAGGCCCCAGGCTCTGGACCCACTCCTGCACGTCTGCACCTGGGTCTTGCCCATCACCCTGACCACGTGCTGACGCTCCGACATGGCCTGCCGGGGCACATCTTTATTCGCACAGCTGCTTCCTGAGCACAGGGCCGATGCCAACACTGACTTTCTTCCTGCATATTGTATCATTCATACGCTTCATAAACCCCAAAGCTTCTCTCCTTCAGGGAAAAAATAATTTTCACATGTCGTGATTTCCATTGATAGAATTGAGTGTTCACATCACACACACAATCACAATCTGAGATGGACCAGGAAAGAAACTGGCCAGAAACGTTTGCACTTACTCAGGACTTACAGTCCTACAAGCCACCCTGCCACCCCCACTGTCACCTGCCCATTGGGGAGTTTGTCCCACTTCATGCTCAGAGGAGGTTAAATCACTGCCCTGAGTTGGAGGACATTCTGCCTTCCAGAAACTTCTTGGCACGGGGTTCTGTATATGGGATGCAGCAGGCCAGGGCTGTGGCATAGGGAATTGTACATGCTTTGATATATACCCATCTCCTGGATTTCCTTGAGGATTAAAAGAAATAACTCGAGTGAGGCACCAAATTCAGAGCTTGGCACATAATAGGTGCTCAGAAATGTTGAGTTCTGCTGTTATTATTCATAAGGTAGACGTGCCCTGGCCCCAAGTCAGGGGCTAAGTTAAATGTGGGCTGGATGTGGGCAAGGCTGAGATTGACACCCTACAAAGCTGACACTCTGTGTCCTGTGGCTTTCTGTACACCGTATGAGGAAAGCAAGCCTTCCCTCAGTCTTCCACTCCTGGGCTTCCTACACCTGTCTCTCTGGCTTGTTCTACAGGAGTGGGGGCTATTGAGAGGCGGCAACCACAGTCCAGGCTGTCAAGAGCCTCCTTGCTCTACTTTACCACAGCACACACCTGTCTTCTCAGTGTTCAGGGAAAGCTGGTTGAGCCCAGCTTCCCTGGATTGGAGAGACCCAGTTCAAATCTTGCCCACTCCTGTCCAGCTGGGCAACCTGGGGCACATGGCTTCATCTTCCTATGTCCCAATTCCCCCATCTTTGAAAGGGTGATATCAATATTAGCTTCATTGGTTCACTAGGATGAAGAAATGACCAGTGATATGTGTAATTCCAGCTCAACGGGTGACAGCTGATGTGTCTGGATTATAAAGTGGCTTCGCCCTACAGGTGCTTGTCATTGTTGTTATCTGTGATGTCACCATAAAGCTCCTTGCTGAAGGAAAAACAAAGGGAAGTCCTTGAGGGAAAACAGTTTCGGGGGAGGACAGCTGTCGATTGTCTTCAGAGGGTTTTCCGGCAGCCCGGCCCAGCCCTCAGAAGAATCTCTGCATCTGCATGAACCAGTGCACGGGCGCTCCCGCCCTGGGGCGCACCGCATGGCTCTGCTTCCGTCTGCCCAAGGTTGCCTTGTCTATATCCTACTGTCCTTACCCTGTTGGTGTGTCATGTCTCCAGAGGGACAGGAGGCTCTTCAAGGACAGAATCCCTTTCGAGCAAAATATCCCATGTATGGTCTCCACATCACTTGCTGTGCTCTGTGTGTGGTGACCGCATCAGTTTCCCACTGTGCGTGGCGCAGCTGACCAGTGCTGAGAGTGAAGCTGCCTGCAATGCTGGCTCAAAGCCACGTAGCTCAAGCTTGCCTGCAGGAACCCCCCCAGATGAGCCCCCGACTAGACCCCTGCTCCTGTCACTCATCATAGTCATCACTATCATGAACGATTGCTAGGCCAGCAATACCATTTGTCACTCAAACTGGGACATTTTTGGATGTGAAGGTGAGTGTGTTAACATTAAATAATTATTCCAGGGCAGCAGGTGGGTCCACTGGGACTGTCACCTTACTTAACATACACTGTGCGGAAGACTCTATGCTAAGCATTTTGCCTACCTTATCTCTAATCCATCAAAAACTCTCTTAGGTAGATCTATATGTCCTTATTGTACATATCAGAAAACTGCAGTCTGAGAGAGGAAAGGACCTATATCAAGGTTGTATCGCCTGTAAGGGGCAGAACCAGAGTGTCTGTCCTCATGCTTCCTGCTCACTTAGTCCTGCACTCAGGTGATCGCCAAACACCTGTGGAACATCAAGATTATGCCAGGCACTTGGCTAGGTAGGGTGGCTTCAAGGGTGATTTGGAATTCCGACATCCCTTGCCAGACTGGGAGTCAGACAGCTCTCAGTGACCTTGGTTTATCTGGTTGTTCATGGACCTTTGGAGCTGATTTGCAATACCAGTGGATGCGAGGAGTGCTCAGGACTCAGGCATGAAGGTGCTCTGGGCACGGCAGTCCTCCCGCCTTCTCGGTTCAGGTCCAGGAGCTGTCTGTCTCCAGCTTGGTTCCACAGCTGGAGAGTAGGAGCTCCTTGTCAGTGTCTACAGCCAGGGGAGATAGAAATAGTTCAGGCATTTGTTATTCTTGTCCAAAGCAGGGATCAAATGCAGCTGACCACAGTGACCCTCTGTAGGTACCGGATGTCTGTCAGCGTTGACTGACAACAGAGATATCTCTTTCCATCGTGTGGCAAAGCTGGAGCAACTCCTTGTGCTTGTGGAAACAAAATGCTCTGGCAACTCCTCTGCTCTGTAACCCACCTCCTCCCGGCTGCTCTCTCTGCAGTAACCAGGCAATGAGCGGGGCTTGCACGTCCCAGAGTGACAGCTAGAGGCGCTGTGTGCTCTACAGTGGTAACAGACTCCCAGATTTTCTGGAAATGCACTTAACCAATGTCAATGGAACAGTGGAAAAACAGAAAAGAAGACACAAAGAAAGAAGTACCACCATCAAATTTAGGAACGGGCTTCTCCGCATTAGCATTTCTAGGTAATGGAAAAGACATCCAGCATGGCAATGACTATCCCATTCTTGTCCTCCTGGCACAAGATTCTAGTCACTCTTCTTGGGAACTTTCTGAGCAAGAAACACTGGTTTAGTCATTATAAAGAACCAAAGATACAATCTAAGATATCATGTGCTTTTATATTTTGTATCTCCAGTCAGTTCCAGATTACTTGGGCAGTGGCCCTGCACCATGGCTGGATTATAGAAAACTCCATAGCGTGCAGACCTTATTGCTGCATGGCTTTGAACGGTAATCCTCACATAAGCTTTTCCTTCCTAACTGCATGGTGATGTTTTATTATTTTCTTCATCAGCACAATTAGCTGCCACACATACAGTGCAGACTGTGTCAGGAACTGTCTTAATTCCTTTGTATTTATTCGCTCATTTAATGCTCTCGACATCCCCTGCAAGGTAGGGTTTTAGTGAGGATAACAACAGCTGCTTTAAGAAAGAGACTCAAAAGTGCAGTGGCTGTAATCACATTGAAGATTACTTTTCTCTCATGTGATGATCTGAGTGTTTCAAGTTGGAAGGCAACCTGGCTAGCCTGATGGCCAATGGCCACTGTCTACATGGGGCTTGCACAGTAGCTCTGGTCACTCCTGCTCGAGCCAACAGAAGCCGAGAATGAGGGTGTGGAGGTGGCATGTCTGCTCTCTCAAGGCCCAGCCTGGCCATAGCACAAGTCCTTCGCACAAGTGCTTTCCATGGAGAGGATGCAGCCACATGGCCATGCGGTAGCAGCAGCTGTTACAGGGAAGGGATAACAGCACCCTCCACCACTGAGAGTTGCTGCTGTCTTGGTCTGTTCAGGCTGCTATAACAAAATACCATAAGTTGGGTAGCTTAGAAACAACAGAAATGTATTCCTCACAGTTCTAGAGGCTTGAAAGCCCAGGATCAAGGTACTGGAAGATTCAGTGTCTGGTGAGGGGTCACTTCCTGGTTCATAGATGGTGCCTTGTAGCTACAACTTCACACAAGGTAGAAAGGACAAGGGGCTCTCTGGATTCTCTTTTATATGGGCACAATCCCATCCATGAAGGCTCTGTTCTCATGACCCAATCACCTCTTGAAACCCTCCTCCTCATACCATCACATTGGGGATTAGGTTTCAACATATGAATTTTGGAGAGATACAAACATTCAGACCCGAGCAGTACTAGATTTCTATTATTATTAACTATTAATAATGATAATAGCATTTAAAATATCTGATTGCCATCTGCATCTGGCATTCTGCTAAGCATTTCACTCGTTTTATCTCATTTTTGCATCACAAGAATCTTACATAGATGCTATTATTAACTCCATTTTACAGATGAGGAAGTTAAGGCTTAGAGAGTGTGCAACCCCTGCCCCAGGTCACATCTCCTTAAACAGCAGAGCCGGATTTCATCCCCTGCTGACTTGCCGTAAGTGATGTGAGAGCAGATTCTGCTTGCTCTTTGCTCACCGTTGTAGTCACAGTGCCCAGCACAGCAGGGCTGAAAGCATTTGATAAAATCCCGTGGAATGGACGCACGGATGCACTGGAACCACTGC